>JACEEZ010011323.1:38876-71376 GCA_016584305.1 Chionoecetes opilio
TCCTGTACACAAACAAACAGTCAGATCGGGGTGTAAACATAACCTCCCTCCAACTTCGTCGGCGGAGGTAATAATTGAAACTGAGCAGAAACTGAAGCAGCCCCACGCCAATCAATAGATAAATGAAGAAAACCGGGCAGTAAAAAACATCAAACGCAATCCAAAATACTTCTTCAGTTACTGCAACAGATACTCAAAAATTAAAACACAGATTGGTCCACTAAGAAACAATAAGGGTAGCATATCAACAGACCCTAGGACAACCTGCCAACTTTTGCTGCAGCAATAAAACAGCGTGTTTAGTGCCCAACACCCACACAAAATTATAAACAACTCTATTGATGTTTTTGCTGATGACATGCACCAAACCCAACTAACAGACATCACCATCTCAGCAGAGGACATAGAAAGGGCCACAAAGGAATTACAATCGAACTCCGCAGCTGGTCCAGATGAGTGCCAGCCATTCTACTCCTCAAGTGCAACAAATCATTGGCACATCCCCTGTGCAAGCTGTGGTGATGCTCCCTGGACACAGGAGTGGTCCCAGACCAGCTAAAAAAAGCTACCGTGGGCCCAATATTTAAGGGTGGAGACAGGAGCCTACCAAAAATTTACAGACCGGTAACTCTTACTTCTCACCTCATAAATTATTTTGAAAAATGTGCCAGAAATAAGATTGTGGCACACATGGAGGACCACCACCTACTTAAAGACAGCCAACATGGTTTCAAGAGGGGAAGATCTTGTCTGTCAAATCTCCTGGCTCATCATGACTGGGTACTGCACAACCTGGCCAAGGGAAGGAACGTGGATGTCGTGTTCCTTGATTTTGCCAAGGCTTTTGACAAAGTTGACCACGGCATCCTACTACACAAGATCAAGGCCCTCGGTATAACAGGGAAGATGGGAGTGTGGATTCACGCCTTCCTTGCAGGACGCCTTCAGGCAGTCACAGTGTATGGGCACATATCAGAGGAAGCAGAGGTGATCAGTGGAGTGCAACAGGGTTAAGTACTGGGCCCTCTCCTCTTCCTGATCCATATGGGGGACATTGGTGAGAGAGTAAGGGGCTCATTCCTCTCCTCATTTGCTGACGACACCAGCGTGAGTCTTTCCGTCACCACCGCCGAGGAAGTGCCTCGCCTCCAAAAGAACTCGACACAGTGTATGCTTGGGCAACAACAAACAACATGAGCTTCAATGGAGAAAAGTTTGAGATGTTGAGGCACGAGCAAAAACAAAATATAAAGGAAGCTACAAAGCTGTACACTGAAGGAGGGCAGGACAGCTTTGCACAGCCACACGTCAAATGCCTAGGTGTGCACATCAGCGAAGACTGCTCCTTCCACCACCACATTGCAGAGACAGTGAGGAAAGCCAACGGGATGGCAGGCTGGGTGCTACGAACCTTCACCACCAAGGAGACACTAACAATGCTGACCCTATGGAAGACCCTAATACAGCCCCCGCTGGACTACTGCAGCCAGCTATGGTCACCCCATAAGAGGGGTGACATCCAGCTACTGGAGGTGGTTCAGCGGTCATTCACGAGGCAGATCAGAGGCATGAGAGACCTCAGCTACTGGGACAGACTCAGGGAGCTGGGGCTGTACTCACAACAGCGGAGAAGGGACAGGTACCGGGTCATCTACATGTGGAAGATCCTGGAGGGGCAGGTACCTAATCCTGCACTGTTCACACTGCAGCCATACATCACCGAGAGGACTGGTCGCAAGTGCTTAAGGCCAGGCCTGCCAACCAGGGCTCCAGAGAGGATCAAGACCCTGCTGGCATCTAGCCTTATCCATGAGGGACCTAAAACCTTCAATGCTCTACCAAAAGAGGTGAGGAGCATTACTGGATGCCCTGTAGGGAAATTCAAGTCTGGTGTGGACAAGTTCCTGTGAACGGTGCCAGACGAAGCCCCAGTGCAGGGCTACACTGCCAGATGCCGGACCTCCAACACCATACCGGATCAAGTGGACCTACGGGATTTGGATGCCAGGATCTGGAGCAGCGGTAGACCACCATGGCTGTGAGGCACAGGCCTCATGACTACACCAAGAACCAAGAACTAAGAAACCTGGGGACCCGTCGGGAACGCGAGGTTTTGGGTGGGGAAAGGGGAAACGAGTTTTGTACTGATAGTATATTATGTGGATGACGTAAAATATATCCGGTAAACACTTTATGGGATGACACAAGGCCAAAAATAAAAATAAATATATTACCGATAAGGTCTAAGGGAATGACTTACCTATTCCTTGAAAAATTTCTTCTTTAACTACAACGGTATAAGTGCAGTTTAATACAATACATGGACATTGGTTACGTAACCTGACATAACTGGGGGTGTTGCGCTCCCCAAGACCCCCGCTAGTTTGCTAACCTAACCTGGGCGTTGGTTGAGTAGCCTGACCTAAATCGGGTATAACTGCAAAATTATGCATCTCGGACGATTTTTAATGTGACCATCATTCTTAACACATCAAAATACATAGAAAAAATGTACCTTTAACCTCAATCTCAATTACTGGTTGAAAGTACCAAAATATCGCCTAAAGATATTCCGTAGCAGTTAGCGGCGCCAACCAGCCACGGCAGCTGGGCAATTGCACACCATCACATTCGCTTATTTAACCCAAATAACTCTACAAAACCTAGCCTAACCAAACATAACCTCAAACTAACCTAACCGGACTTTAACGTAACCTTCCCCAGCTATTATTATCTGAAAATTGGTGCTATCTCTTATGTTTCCGGGAGTGAATAACTACTATATACTGCATATTATACTGATAAAAAAATAATAGAGTAAAAGTAAGTTGGAAGGCATGTGGAGCCTGGCAACTCCTGCGGAATATTAACCCTAATGAAACTCTTGTTATATGCAACAGTGCAAGAGGCATACTACACTTGCCCTGAGTTTGGAGCTTAAGGAAAATTCTTAACATAGTGCTAAAGCTGTGGACCATTATATGAGTTTTTGGTATATGACCGGTAGATTTTCAAAAACAGCATCCATTTAGTTTAAAAATGTAATGAATGTTCTCTAATAGATTTTGTTGAGTTTAGAATAAATCTGATGGTAGTAATGTGACGGGGGCTAGTTTTCACTGCATGATAAGTAGATATTAAACCCAACCAAAGACTACTCTATACTGGACTTGCTACTCATTTTGGGCTATTTCCAGTGGAGGCCAGTTTTGCGATTCCTGCCATTTTCGAACATCACTCCCTTTTCCCTTCCTATGGTTTATCAGTATATATGATATACCGTTATCTTCGTAAATGTTTGTTCTATAATATTATAAAATAAAAAACAGTAAAATGCAATAAAGAAATGCCATTATGAGAGAGTTAAGAAATATGCATGAACTTAATATTCACTTGAACTCATCGCCATTTAATATTTTGCGAGCAAACATTTTAGATGCTAGCGATAGAAAGAAGCGGATTTTCATTAGCTTTCCATTTATATATTTCGTTTTCTGATAAATGAATTACAATCATGCCTAAATTAGCGTTAACAAAAAAAATTACTTCATCAATCGTATCGGCAAGTAAAAAAGTGTTCCATGAATACAGTAGACTATGGCATATCAGTATAAATGATACACTGTTATCTTCGTGAATGTTTGTTCTATAATATTATCAAATAAAAAACTGTAAAATACACAAAAGAAATTTCATTATGAGACTCTGAAGAAATATGCATGAACTTATATTCACTTTAACTCATCGCAATTTGACATTTTGCGTGAAGACTTTTTACATGCAACATATCAATAGAAGCGGAATTTAATTAGTTTTCCATTGCTATATTTCATTTTCTGATAAATTAATTAGAACTATGCATAAATTAGCGTTAATTAAATAAATAACATCATCCATCGGGTAATTATCCCGATAGATGATGTTATTTTTTTAGTTAACGCTAATTTATGCATGGTTATGATTCATTTATCAGAAAACGAAATATAGCAATGGAAAGCTAATGAAAATCCGCTTCTTTCTATCGCTAGCATCTAAAATGTTTTCTCTCAAAATATTAAATGGCGAAGAGTTTAAGTATATATTGAGGTCATGCATATTTCTTCACTCTCTCATAATGGAATTTCTTTAGTGTATTTTACTGTTTTGTATCTGATAATATTATAGAACAAACAGTTACGAAGATAACGGTATATCATATATACTGATAAACCTTAGGAAGGGAAATAGGGGTGATGTTCTAAAATGGCAGGAATCGCAAAACTGGCCTCCACTGGTCATGGGCGGGTTGGCGCGGGGTACGAGTAGCAAGTCCAGTATAGAGTAGTCTTTGACCCAACATTTGATGCTTATTTTAAGAAATTCCTAAACCTATCAGCCCAACATAAGCTAATTTAACATAATAACCTTAGTATTATGTATGAATAACACCCGCCTTTCAGTGAAGGACACCTATGAGATACATGAGGTGCTGGTTTCTTACATAGTTGTGGATATTTTACAATTAATCTGACATCGGTTTGGTTTGATTAGATTAGGTATGATAGTATTTAGAAGGTAGCACTACTGTGTTATAATTTGTATTATTGATATTACAGATATCTAAGAACATGGCCCACTATCACGACTATAACCATATTTGGGATGCTTCGGCATATTGGGACTAGGTCGATCTGGAGAATAAGATGGATGCCCAAGGTATTGTCAAACGCGGACGTCGACCTCGCAGAGCTGTTACAGGTAAAAATGGTGTTGCATGTTGAATTATTTTTTTTTAATTGCCATTTCTCAGCAACCACATTCTTTGGAAATGTCACCCTGGCATTTATATGTAAGTGTATATATAATATATATATATATATATATATAGAAGAAGAGATAAGTAAGATAATATAAGATAATATAGAAAGATATAGAGAGAGAGAGAGGAGAGAGAGAGAGAGAGAGAGAGAGAGAGAGAGAGAGAGAGAGAGAGTATATACGGGCAGGAGATTTTCTCTGAGACAGATCTCGTTAAAAGTGATAGCTAGTTCAGCGTTTATTATCTTAAAGATATTTTCTCTTTGTCTTAAGAGTGTCTTATTCTCTTTTGTAATCACTTTTATGACTTCGCCGTAGCTTGCCATGTTTGCTGTATCGCGATTTCGGGTCTAAGAACCCTTCTTCAGCAGCATATGGAAGATATTTCTCCTCAGGAGTTGAGGTGAGCATGATTTAGATGCGAGGTGAAGCGCTATTTATAGCCGGTCTGCCTGCCACGCAGCCTATTAGCATCGGTGATTGGTAGATAGCTTTTGCTTCTCGTCTTCTTGAGTGGGAGACGCTGATTGGTTGTTTGGTCTTCGCTTGGCTTTTCTGTGAGTAGGCTGTTATTTGCTTTTGTTCTTTTGTTCTGTACCTAAAAGAGATCAATCCCAAGCTAAACGTACAGGCAAACGACCTACAAGCTCTACCCAGCATGAAAAGAACAAAAGCAAATAACAGCCTACTCACAGAAAAGCCAAGCGAAGACCAAACAACCAATCAGCGTCTCCCACTCAAGAAGACGAGAAGTAAAAGCTATCTACCAATCACCGATGCCGCTAATAGGCTGCGTGGCAGGCAGACCGGCTATAAATAGCGTTTCACCTCGCATCTTAATCATGCTCACCTCAACTCCTGAGTAGAAAACATCTTCCATATGCTGCTGAAGAAGGGTTCTTAGACCCGAAATCGCGATACAGCAAACATGACAAGCTACGGCGAAGTCATAAAAGTGATTACAAAAGAGAATAAGACACTCTTAAGACAAAGATAAAATATCTTTAAGAAGATAATAAACGTTGAACTAGCTATCACTTTTAAGATATATATATATATATATATATATATATATATATATATATATATATATTATATATATATTATATATATATATTATATTATATATAATATATATATATATATATATATATATATATATATATATATATATATATATATATATATATATATATATATATATATATATATATATATATATATATATATAATATTATATATATATATATATATATATATATATATTTATGTATATATATATATAATAATATATATATATATAGGTATATATATATATAGGTATTATATATATAATATATATATATATATATATATATATATATATATATATATATATATATATATATATATATATATATATATATATATATCTTGACAAAAACTGCAATTTCACGAATGGCTGTCAAATTATACTAAAAGACAATAATTTGCCTTGATACCCTTCCAAATCGGATGAACCCCTGCACTGCAATGGGCGATGATGAATTTGTTTATCGTTTCCGTCTCAGAAAAGCTTCTATGTACGATCTCATTGAGGAAACTAGAGATCAACTTCCTGCCGCAAATGATTTGCGAGGTAATATTTTTCTCCAATCTAATATCATTTTGCAATGCTGTTAATAAAATGTGTACACTATGCATATTGAAACTCATGTGTCATCTTACATCACTGGTAAGCCAAATAAAAAAGAAGTAAAGTTTTCATGATGTGGAGATCACAGTAATTGTGTACATGAGTGGTTTGCTAATGCTGTATGCATGTTCTCCTAACAGGATGTCCTGTTCCACCATACCTCCAAACACTGATCGCGATTCGATGCATGGCAACTGGAGATCACCAAAGGACATTAGGTGACAGCCATGATGTGTCACAAACTACAGTCAGCGAATGCCTGAAGACAGTCTCCAGAGCAATTACCAGTAGGAGCAGACATTATATATTATCTCCTTGTGGCAATGACCTGAACCAAACTATTCGGGGATTTTATGACATTAGTGAAATGCTTGGTGTTCTAGGGGCAATTGGCTGTACACTATTACTATATTGAGACCTTCAGTAGAAAATTCAGAGTCGTTCCGTAGCAGCAAAGGTTATTTTTCACTGAGCTGTGTGTGGCCCAGATCTACGGTTCCATAATGTTGTTGTCCGTTGGCCTGGGAGTGTCCACAACAATATATTTTTTAAAAATAGTACGCTCTGTGCTGAGTTTGAGTTAGAAACTAATATAAATCCTTGCTATCACCTACTTGGCGATGCTGGATATCCCTTGAGAATATATTTATTGACCCCTGTGTCAAGTCCAAGTAATGTACATGATACAACGTATAACACCAGTCATTCCCAAACCAGAAATACAATTGAACGGGCATTTGATGTATTGCAAACGAGATTTATATATTTATGGATGAAAGTGAGAACATATTTAGACACCACCAAAGCTATGATTGTTGCATGTATGGTGCTGCAAAACATAGCTGTTGAAACTGGACTGGTTGGGCCTCAAGATAGGGAAGTAGGCAACACCAATCACGATGTCCCAGCTAACGGGGTGCCGGTACAGGTACACGGAAATGAACAAGGGAGATTGAAACGACAGCAAGTAATCAAGGATAGATTTTGAGCAGGTACGGGGCATCATCACAGTCCTCTATGGAGATGTTTCCACTTTTTTTACACAATTACATGACTTGTTATTTGATGACTTCTTTGATTTTCCCATTGTGGGCGCAGCCATTAGCCGCGCCGGGGCAACGCATTCCTGTGCGTCGCTCCTATACATAAGAACATAAGAAAATAAGGAAGCTACAAGAGGCCGTGAGACCTACACGAGGTAGTTCCTGTTACTTAACACTACCTACATCCACTTTTCATCCCCATCCATGAAATTATCCAGCCTAATTTAAAACTCCCTATTGACCCCGTACTAACGCATCTACTGAGTCAATTCCAATCATTTACCACCCTATTAGTGAATCACTTTTTCCCTGTTTCTTTTTCATATCAACACTTTTCCAGCTTGAAACCGTTACTTCTTGTTCTGTACTCTATCTTCTCTAATCGTTTCGTCCTTCACTTTCCCTCGAACACTAAAAAGTCTCCTGTGGTCACTTTACTGCTATAAGATTGTCTGTCATTCCGCCCTTCAACTCTCCTCTCAGCCTTGTTTTCCCTTCTATGTTAGGTAGCCTTCTGTCTCTTCTCTACTTAATACGCTTTTCTTCTTTCTTTATATGGCTTCACACATCGCTTCAAATATTGTTACTTATATATGTATGTGAGGCCAATAAATATTAATCAATCAATCTATCTAAATATTTTTTTTTAGATATATTGTATTACTCGTTATAATTTTGTTTTTATTATTGCATTCTCTCTCCCAATGAATTATTTTTGTCATTCGATTTATGTCTTTTGAATATGTTCGTCAATTTTTATAAGATTTCATATTGTGCTTATTTAGAGGGACGTAATTCCGCTAGTTTTTTGTTTCTTTTCTCGTTTTTTTAAGGTTTTCGTGAATATGTAGGCTGACTATAAACCACTTCCCGTCTTTTTCTTCTCTTTTTCCGTTTTCTTTTCTCCTACTAATTTAATTTCCTGCAACTCATCTTGAATTTTTTTCCTCCTGCTTTCAGTTAAGTGTTCTTCGCCTAGTCACTACTCTGAATGCTCTCTCTCTCTCTCTCTCTCTCTCTCTCTCCTCTCTCTCTCTCTCTCTCTCTCTCTCTCCTCTCTCTCTCTCTCTCTCTCTCTCTTCTCTCTCTCTCCTTCTCTCTCTCTCCCTCCCTCTCTCTCTCCCTCTCTCTTCTCTCTCTTCTCTCTCTCTCTCTCTCTCTCTCTCTCCTCTCTCCCTCTCTCTCTCTCTCTCTCTCTCTCTCTCTCTCTCTCTCTCTCTCTCTCTCTCTCTCTCTCTCTCTCTCTCTCTCTCTCTCTCTCTCTCTCTCTCTCTCTCTCTCTCTCTCTCTCTCTCTCTCTCTCTCTCTCTCTCTCTCTCTCTCTCTCTCTCTCTCTCTCTCTCTCTCTCTCTCCTCTCTCTCTCTCTCTCTCTCCTCTCTCTCTCTCTCTCTCTCTCTCTCTCTCTCTCTCTCCTCTCTCTCTCTCTCTCTCCTCTCTCTCTCTCTCTCTCTCTCCTCTCCTCTCTCCTCTCTCTACATAAGTCCTTCCCATACCTTCCTCGTACTATTACAGTCACTCCCTCTACCCCTCCTCCTCCTCCTGCTCCTCCCCCTCCTGTCTCTCCTGTCTCCTGTGAGAAGGTCTCTCCTGCAATATTTCCTATAAAATTCCATGGCAGTTTTTCTATACTGTATGGTAGTTTTTTTCTCACTTTTTTCTCCCGGCCTCGGCCGGAGGGAGAGGTGGGTGGGGAGGAGCCTTCAACTTTACTTTTCTTTTACCTCCAACACGTAGAAACTATAGTGGTAGAAATTAGTCACACAGGCAGCCCCGTTTGGCCCTGTATTAGCCTGTAGGGCTGTTGCTGTCTGTTCTTCCTTTATATTCCTTAGTATTCCTCCTTATCCTACCATTACTATTACCATTTCTTTCATCCCTCTTTCTCTTGTTATTCTCCTTCTATAACACTTCTCTTCCATTTATATTCCTTTTTTTCCTCCTCCTGTTCCCCTTCCTTTTCCTCTTATAAGACAGGGCTTGAAAACATGGTATCTTGATAACATGGTAACTCAATACTCTTCCAAGGCGTATGGAGGATAGAGACGCCCTTGTTGCCACTGCTGATGGAGGAGGAGGAGGAGGAGGAGGAGAGGAGGAGGAGGAGGAAGAGAGGAGGAGGAGGAGGAGGAGGAGGAGGAAAAGGAGGAAAAGGAGGAGGAGGAGGAGGAGGAGGAGGAGGAGGAGGAGGAGATTGAAAACGCTGGAGTTGAGGAGGTTATTGTGTAATGGAAAAGTTAAGTAATGGAATTTTGTTGAGTAGAACGGGAAGAACAAGGTGGAGGAGGAGGGGGAAGAGGAAGGGGGAAAGATAGGAGTAACAGGATTATTGAGGACTTAGAAAAAGGGAAAGTAAAAATTAAAGAGGAGGAAGAGGAAGAGTGAAAAGGAAGAAGATGACTAAAAACTGATACAAAGGAAACAGAAAAAATGAAAAGAATTAGAAGAGAACTTAGAAGGAAAAGAAAAAAAAGAGGAGGAAGGGGACGAGTGAAAAGGAAAAAGAGGTGTAAAAAAGAATGCAAAGGAAATAGAGAAAAAGAAATAAAGGAGAGAAAATCAATCCTATTATTCCTGACGAGACTGTTTACGCGAATAAAAAAAATACTCAATCTAATTAAATAAGTTGAGGAATCAGGTTATAACAGGCGAAGGATGACATACTGAAGCTATTAACTAATATGATATCAATAATTTTAGTACTAGTGAAGTGCCTTGGATATCTGCGGGTGATGTTGGTGATGATAATAATGATGATGATGATGATAATGTAAAGACTTGTAATCAGAGAGAGAAGGATTAAGGTAAGAGAGAGAGAGAGAGAGAGAGAGAGAGAGAGAGAGAGAGAGAGAGAGAGAGAGAGAGAGAGAGAGAGAGAGAGAGAGAGAGAGAGAGAGAGAGAGAGAGAGAGAGAGAGAGAGAGAGAGGAGAGAGAGAGAGAGAGAGAGAGAGAGAGAGAGAGAGAGAGAGAGAGAGAGAGAGAGAGAGAGAGAGAGAGAGAGAGAGAGAGAGAGAGAGAGAGAGAGAGAGAGAGAGAGAGAGAGAGAGAGAGAGAGAGAGAGAGAGAGAAAAAAAAAAAAAAGGTAATAAAATGATCAAAGGACACAGGATGAAAAGGGGAAAAAGATTATTAAAATAAAAGAGAGTATGAGGAAAGAGGAAGAAAGGATGCGAAATGATGATATTTTATTAATGTTTTCTTTCCGTGTCTGTCTGTCTGTGTCTGTCTGTCTGTCTGTGTGTGTCTATCTGTCTGTTTGGAGTATGTGTCTATCTGTGTGTGTGTGTGCGGTTGTCTGTGTGTCTGTCTGTCTGTGTGTTTATATATGTCTGTCTGTGTATATGTGTGTCTATATATATATATATATATATATATATTATTATTATTATATTTTTTTTTTTACGTTGTAGCCTATAGCGCCTATAGGAATATGGAGAGTCTTGATGTTGGTCGAACTCGCCCGTTGGTGGCGCAGGCTGGATTTTTTTTATAGTGACACTTGTGGTTTCAGGGGAGGATCCCATTTTCTATGATGTTCTTGATCTTCAGTTTAGGCGCATGCAGCCCCTAGAGTCCACCGTCACACTTGCAATCGGCAGACAGGTATACGCTGCTTGTGGGTTGTTTCGGTCACTCGACGATGGCTTTGACAGTAGCTCCTTGGTGAGACTTGAACTCGGGACCTTCTGCTCCCCTACCAAGCCCTTGCAAGAGTTACCCTCGGCAGAATTCGAACTCGGGACATTGAGTTCAGCACTCCAAGACGCTAACCACTTGGCCACGGCCTCCCCTCTGTTTGTGTGTGTGTGGTTGTCTGTGTGTCTGTCTGTCTGTGTCTGTGTGACGTGACAAATTATGACAACATTACACGTACATAACATAAACGGGTGATATAAAATTGCAGTGACAAATAAACACGCAGGAAAGGAAGGGGATGAAAAGTGATTATCTGCCAAAAAATATGTAAAAAATGTATAAGGAAGGAAGAATATGTAGATGGCTGAGTATTGGTGTTGAGAAGGAAGGAAAGAGAAAGGAAAATGTGATGATGTGTTGACAAGAAAATATATTAGAAAGGGATTTTGAGGAAGTTGATGAATAATAATACTACGATAAAGTGCGTGTGTGTCTGTGTGTGTGTTAAATATAGATATTGGTTGTATTGATCATTGTGCAATACATCAGAAAACGTCCAAATGTCTATATTTCTCTCCATTCAGGCATAATATCAACTCTAATGATAGTTAATAAAATTCGAAATAATTTTACTTCCGATTTTTCTTATGTTTCTTTAATAAGTGAACTGATCAAATATTTTCAAGTTCAAAGATTTTCAGTTCTTTGAGCTCTTTTCCTGCTTATCTTTTTACAGCAAAGTTAAAAAATGCTTTCCATCTTAGCTACTTCACGCCTTGTCTCGTTCACAACCACTTCGGTGAAAATAACGTCATAAACCAGCAAAGAAAACGAGGAAAGCAAAGTGTCAAACTCCTTATCTACAGACCATCGACTTGACACTTTATCGTCCCTCCCATAACATCGACTTCCATGCCACGACACCAACACTTTCCTCCTCCATTCCACCCCTAGTATGTTCCCTCCTCCATTCCAGCCTCACCATCTTTCCGCCTCATTCCACTCCAGTTTGCCTCCTCGTCCCTCCCGCAGGAACCTCATTTGTTCATTCCATCCTTCCAGATTTTCCGCCAGTTCCTTTCGCTTTCTTCTCATCCTGAAACGTTCGCTTTCCATCCTTTCCGTCAATTATATTATCTCACCCTGTTCACTCCGCTCTCAGAATCTTCTCGTTTCTTCCAGTCTTCATCCCAACGGCTCTTTCTTTCCCTTCTCTTCATTTTAGTCTTTATGTTCGTTTTCCTTACCCTCCTATTCCTCTCGGGCCTTTCCTCTTTCCCTACCATCTCGTTCACTCGCTCCTATACTCCAGGAGACTTATAGTTTGAGATTGTATAAAAAAGTATTGCTTCAATTGAGATATGTATTTTCTCCATCGTTTTCTCTTATCATTCTCTTGTTTTATTGCTTTTCGGAGACCTTCTTTAATATCTGAGGAGGCTGGAGGCTTCTCAAGGTCCGGAATAGCACTCAGGGAGGTCGTGGAGTGAAGGTCAGGGACGCCAGCGGTGCCACACCCATATATGAAGTGCCAACCTTGAACCTTCCCAAGCGAGGCAGTGCGCGTCCATCCCTCGGAGGGGAAGGATATGTGAGAGTGGGACTATTACGTTCTCCTTCCCTTATCCTCTTTATGTTATAATTAAAACAAAATTCTTTGTTATGGGTCAATATATTCATCGTATGTTATAGCATTGCCTATTATTGTGCTTTCATTCTATTATATTTTCAATTTAGATTTAGATTTAGCGAAAGTCCACTCAAGATCATCGAGAAAAAGGAGAATAAAGTAATAATATATAGTTTCATGGGGCCAATGTTAATCACGCAGTTCTTTGAGGAAAACACACGACGGTCAAGAGTACGATTATGAACAAACACACTTACACGCAGCAATGATTATGGTGTTCATTTATCGAACGTTGTACCGTTTGCGAGGACTGTAATAAATGAATTATAAGGACACACTTTACTCCCCCCCCTCAGTGACCCCTGTAATAAAAAAATTTAAAACTCAGTGTAAATTACACAAACTTTGGATATTACGAGCTGGGGACCAAAATCACAAACACCGAGATGGCCACGTTCTGCATCAGTCTTCCTCAGTCTTCCATAGTTTAGTGTGATCCATGTGAAGACAATCCATGTACATCGGTGTTTCTTAACCTCTTACCACCACGCCCCCTTTAGTAGTTGGTCCTTGCCTCCATGCCCCACTCCCCTTCACTTCTTCAACCAATATATTTCAAAATAATCCAGAATTTTAAAGAAAAGCTGGAAAAAGGTGTGCTTTTAAAGTTCTTATTGTGCACATCATTATTCATTAACACCTTGCATATACCCAGCAGATTCAGTTAGATCACAGGCCGCCGTGTCTAGTCAAGTCTAGGGAGTTAATGAAACCTAGCAAAGCGTTACCGCAGAGGCTTTCACATACACTTTCTTCTCTGTACCGACTTTCTTCGCTCACCCTCGATAGTGAGTTTCATGTTAAAGCGAAGGCCGAACATAAAGTTAAATACTTGACACTTTTTCTTTTTCCTCTCGTAGCTTATGCCCACCTAGGTATTTACCCACGCCTCCCAGGTTAAGAACTACTGATGTAGACAATCCATGTAGACAATTTCATGGATGGGGATGAAAGGTGGATGTAGGTAGTGTTAAGTTACAGGAACAACCACGTGTGTAGGCCGTCCGTGCTCTTGTAGCTTACTTATGTTTTTATTATGTTCTTATATGATGCAAAGACTACCTTGGGCGGGTACCCATCCATGCAGGCACTGAGGGTGAGCCCCGTATGTGCTGCACGGTCCGAACACGCACCCACCTTCTCCGTGCCCTGCCGCCGATTCTCACGTCCCACTACTGTCAGCGGTATGAAGATGTCTTGGCTGTGTGTTGATTGGTGGTGGTGGTGGTGGTGGTGGTGGTGGTGGTGGTGGTGGTGAGGTGGGGGCGGCACAGAGGCAGGGTTGGTGCAGTGCAGAGGCGGGGGTGCACGGTGAGGCAGGGGTACGAGGTGAGGCAGAGGGACGAGGTGAAGTTTGTGTCTCTGGGTCTTCTTTTGGGGGAGGGCGCGGCGAGATGCTCCTCCTTCCCTGCAGAGAGTAAACGCGAGGGGTCCGCTGATCGCCCTTTGTTCCCCGAGCCTCATTTGCAAGGTCATGAATACACTGTTAGGGTTCAAGTTATTCGTCCCAACGGCCTTTCTATCCTCCTGTCTCTTGGTCGATTAAAGGATGGTCAACCCTTGGTCAATTAAGGAACTTGCGACAGGTAAAGTAGCGAGGTTCAGTTCTTTTAATCTACCAAGTCCTGTCTGATCGTCGCAACATGATCGGGTGTCACGGAAATACTAACGAGTTGAAGAGTCAACGAAAACCTGGTTAATTAACATCTCTTTTGTGTGTTTTAGCACTCCCATAAGGTCAGCGGGTCAAGGGAGCAACCTTAGCCGCGCGAGGTGCACGGTTTCCGCTGCTCTTTTGTCAGTGGGGCGTGCGGGGTCCGAGTGTGGCCGCCGAGGATAATTTGGCCATAATTCTGAGGCAAATGTCTGCGCCTTCATGAAATTACACTTAATAGAAAATATTTCCATGAGGAGAGCAGGGCAAAGGGAGAAGGGGCGGATCGGTAGGGTAGAACAAAAAGTAACGGATTCAAACTGGAAAAGACTAGGTTTTATAATGAAAAAGGAGAAACTGGTTCATAAATAGGGTGGTAAATGATTGGAATGGACTCAGTCGTCAGGAAGTTAGTGCAGAGTTAAAAGGGAGTTTTAAAAGGTATAAGATAAGATATTTTGAGCCTATCTAGACACTTTGCAAGTACCAACTACAAGGTTATTGACTATACAAAGCGCCACCACGCAAGGACGAACTTGATGGGCTCGAACCGCTGACCGAATGCGCAGGGACTCTGCACACGCTAGCCAGTAACTCTACCAACCGTGCCACCCTGGCGGGTAGATTTAAAAGGAGGCTAGACAATTTCATGGATGGGGATGAAAGCTGGATGTAGGTAGTGTTAAGTAACAGGAACTACCACATGTAGGTGTCGTGGCTTCTTGTAGCTTCCTTATGTTCTTATGTTCTTATGAGCAGGGCATGATAGGGTGAGGCGGGACGGGGCGGGACAGGCGATCGAGACCCGCTGATGGAAATCCAATATCCGCACGAAGCCCGGAATTTGCCCTTGCCTGCAGACGTGTGAGAGGGCGAAAAACACACACACACACACACACACACACACACACACACACACACACACACACACACACCACACCACACCACACACACACACACACACACACACAACACACACACACACACACACACACACACACACACACACACACACACACACACACACACACACACACACACACACACCACACACACACACACACACACCACACACAACACACACACACACACACACACACACACACACACACCACACACACACACACACACACACACACACACACACACACACACACACACACAACACACACACACACACACACACACCACACACACACACACACACACACACACACACACACACACACACACACACACAGTCAAGAAAGGTTTTATAAGGATAATTATTTCGCAGGGCACTAAGTTCGTGGCATCTAATTAATTTTCCGCGGTGATTGATGTGAAACTTATACTCTTCAAGGCCAAGAGGAGGTGAGGGAGGATGGGAGGGAGGGGAGAAGGAGGGAGAGAGGGAGGGAATGAGGGAGGGAGGAAGGAGAGAAGAGGGATTAAACAGTTTCCCTTTGATAACATTTTTCTTTGGTAGAAACATCAAGCACTCGAATAATTTATCCATTAATGCGTGGGGGTGGTGGTGATATGTGTGAGTGTGTGTGTGTGTGCGTGTGTGTGTGTGTGTGTGTGTGTGTGTGTGTGTGTGTGTGTGTGTGTGTGTGTGTAGACATCTCCAAAGTGAATAATCTGGTTACCAAGCAATACACACACACACACACACACACGCACGCACATACACGCACACAAACACACACACACACACCACACACACACACACACAAGCACTAGTGGCACAACAAGTTAGAGGGGGAAGGGGGTAGGCACTGACTTGTTTGATCTACTCATAAACATCGGAGTGTGGGCGACGCAAACATCAAACACAACCATGAGAACCACACACACACACACACACACACACACACACACACACACACACACACACACACACACACACACACACACACACACACACACACCCACCCACCCACACACACACCCACACACCCACACACACACACACACACACACACACACCCACACCCACACACACACACACACACCTGACAAATGACACACCTGCTCAAGACACTCTAGGAACACTCTATACCTGCCATTCCAAGCACATCTGCACTCATAAGGCTTTTCTATATAGCGATGACACGTATAGGTGAAAAATGAGGACCGAGTGACAGCAAAAAAAAAGAAGAAAAAAAAAATTGAAATACATATGTTGCCAGTATCGAGTGTTTGTGTTTATCGAGTGTTAGTGTTAGGGATGAAGGCGGAACTATCGTACACTGAAACATGAGTCGTTACGCGAAGGTTATGTCATGCGTGGGGTGTTACAAGGGTGTTACGAGGGTGTTACGAGGGTGTTACAAGGGTGTTACGCGGGTATTACGTGCTTGTGTTCGGGATATGGAGAGATTCATATAAATGGAACACCTGCGATTTCATGTTCTATCGAATATGCGTTTGGATTTAAGGTGAATTTTTGGACTTATCCACAACATACGAGTGGGAAATACATAACTTTTATAATCGTTATTATTATTGGTAAAAAAAATACGCACTAAAAAAAACATTAACAAATCTAATCTTAAACAAACGTGTAGGAAAAGTAAGTAACTGAACATTCTTTTCATTCATTTGGCAAGGGATAAATAACATTAATCTACAATTTATTTTTTATGGGGGAAGTAGGAAGGGGTGAAGAGGAAGGAGGAAGGAGTGAAAAGGAAGGAGGAAGGGGTGAAGAGGAAGGAGGAAGGGGTGAAGAGGAAGGAGGAAGTGGTGAAGAGGAAGGAGGAAGGGGTGAAGAGGAAGGAGGAAGTGGTGAAGAGGAAGGAGGAAGGGGTGAAGAGGAAGGAGGAAGGGGTGAAGAGGAAGGAGGAAGTGGTGAAGAGGAAGGAGGAAGGGGTGAAGAGGAAAGAGGAAGGGGTAAAGAGGAAGGAGGAAGGGGTGAAGAGGAAGAAGGAATGGGTGAAGAGGAAAGAGGAAAGAGGAAAGAGGAAAGGGTGAGGAGGATGGGGTGAAGGGGAAGGATGAAGGGGTGAAGTGAGACAAGCGAAGTACCCAGCAAGCATCGCGTGCCAGGTGGAGAACCAGGTGCTGCCATTTCCATAAAGTACCAAGTCGTTATAGATTTCAAGGCGGCTCTTCTGTGGGGTCGGCGGTCGAGGGGAGTGGGGGGTGAGGGAGGGAGGAGTGAGGGAGGGGGTAAGGGAGGAAGGAGTGGCTAAAAGACGTATAAGGGAAGACATTGGTAGAGTGGAAGGGCGTAAGACCACCTAATACTCTTCTTACCATTTTTTAACATTTTTGTAGCACGGAACTAATTGTCAATTCCTACATTTTTACTCTCTCTCTCTCGTGTAAGTGAGAAAGAGAGAAAGATAAAACAACAACAACAACAACAACTACTACTACTATGGTTGAAAAGTCTTATAAAAGTTTAAAGAACTCCACACACACACACACACACACACACACACACACACACACACACACACACACACACACACACACACACACACACACACACACACACACACACACACACACACACACACACACACACACACACACACACACACACACACACACACACACACACACACACACACACACACACACACACACACACACCACACACACACACACACACACACACACACACACACACACACACACACACACACACACACACACACACACACACACACACACACACACACACACACACACACACACACACCACACACACACACACAACACACACACACACACACACACACACACACACACACACACACACACACACACACACACACACACACACACACACACACACACACACACACACACACACACACACACACACACACACACACACACACACACACACACACACACACACACACACACACACACACACACACACACACACACACACACACACAGCCCTTCTCAACATACACATAAACAAAGGGAAAAACATATAAAAAATAACCAAACCAGGAACAAAGACAAAAATAAACCCTTACAGATACATTACTTGAATGAAACGAAAGAGAAAAGAAAATAAATAAAATAAAATACTAAACACCACCACCACCACCACCATTACCAAGACAGCAACAACAACAACAATTGGTGGCAGACACGGATGATCGATTCCAGCGTTACAAACCGGTGTGTGTGTGACTCGCTCCGAACACCTCACGGCAACACCATTACAGCTGCAAACATTTCGTGCGACAGGTTTGGAAGGGAAGGGAGGACGGAAGGGGAGAGGGGGGAGATAGGAGTCAGAATATCCCCTCTCCGCCACATTGATATATCGAAATCAATACTTTAAAGGCCTTAGACTAGCTTCTTGACAAGACTGACATGACGGTGTAGGTATTTGTGACGGCGAGCACCTCAAATTCTGCTAATTATATTTTTAGTCTAGAGGCCAAGGGCTGAAAAAATAATTGTCGTGGCACCCATGCGGTAACAATTTCATAATATAACATCTGAAAGGAAATTGTGTCTACTTTTAGAATCTGGCAATGAAAATTTCGAAATCGTGTAGCTTCATGGTGATTTTTTGGTTACCGTGACAACTACATTACATATTTCAGACCAACATGTTTAGTCTAGTAGTTCAGTGGACACCACGTGCACCCCCTGGACATTCAAATGAGACCTCCTTTTTGAGATGCAAAAATATGTCTAGAAAACAAAAATCAATGTTAACACTGTCAACTAATGACCCATGGGGTTCATATGGCGGCCATCGTCGATCGCGAAATATTTTACTCACGAAATTACCAAAATGTCCATAAAATCACAAATAATGTAGTTACAAATTTAATTTTGGTACCCACGTGACAAGAATAACATGGTCTATTGTAATGAGAACAATTAATGCAGTAATTGGTACAAGTTTAGTCATGGAACGGCAAAAACCTAAAAAAAGGCGGAAACATTACTTCGTTTTCGCCGACAACTTTCAACATAAATGACAATAACTTCACTAATATACAACATACTGGTCAGTTTAACATATCAAAATCATCGTCTATTATTCCCCCATCTAATGCAGTCAAACAATTGACATACATATATACATATATATTATATATTTTTTTTACATGTGTGCCTATAGCGCCTGTAGGCAGTGGTGATCCAGGGCTCGGATGGTAAGCTCTGAAGGTTGACTTGAGGGCTGTGATTTATGGTCCTCGCCCGTGGTGGCGCAGGCAGGATTTGTATAGTGACGCCTGTAGAGGCTCATGCCGCCCCCCTGTGTCCTCCGATGCACTCGCAATCGAAGGTAGAGTTGATGGGCAGGGCATGTGGGTGTTCTTAGGCCACTCGACGGTGCAGAAAGGTTTTGATTTTCTTCGGGGATCGAACTCGGGTCACCGAGAACGCCAGTCGGAGACGCTAACCACTCCGCTACCGCCTCCCCGATATGACTATCATACATTAATTGTTACCAATGTTACTCACCCCCCTAGTGAAACTTTATGTTGTCATATACAAACATTCTAAAAAAGTCAGAAAACAATGTTTCCTTTCTATCAAACTTTAACAAGTGATGTAGGGCAGCTAGGTACGCTGTCAGTAGAAGTGAGTAATTGACATTTGGTATAATTACAAATAACAGAGAGTCAAATCCTGACCCCAAGTTGGAGGCTGCTTTATGGGCAGCAGCCCTATGGGCCTGATCAGTGTCTACGTTACGGTTCTCCTCTCACTCCTGTGCCCGGATGTGATTTCGATATGCCGTGGTGAAGGACATTCTGCATTCGGAATGGAACTGCGCTTCAACGGCAAATAAGTCCTTTACTTTCACCTGTCGGTATAGACGAGTCTTTCCCAGTTCAAGGGCCTGGGACTCGATGCTTTTCCAAGCAGGCTCTTTGTGTTTCCATGATAGGAATTTGATGGGTCTCTCGGTTTTTCCAGATACCTTTATATCAAACTTTTCGCAGAACATACATTCAGTTGGGAATAGTTGGGAACTCTCAGCAGATGACAGTTTGCGCGGAGAGTGATGCTTCGTGGACATAGATGCTACAGTCGAATCATTCAAGCGATGTAAGTTTGCTGTGAATCGCTGGTAACATGGTCTGTGGTATCCTATCATCTCCAAGTCAACGCCTTCGAGAGTCTCTTGTATCTGAGCACACACTGCTTCCATACGGCGAGGTGAATTAAGAGGTTCTGCCATTCGATTTTCACGGATTTCATGTAGATATGCTAATTTTTCATCTGGGTTTCCGCTCACATTTCTGAAAGATGTCAAGGGACCATAGTCTCGGATGTCTATTGCGTGTACGATACATGATGGGCATTTAGGGTTTTCAGATCTGGCTGGTATATTGTCGCTTTTTCGTTTCCTCGTGCTAGCCATGCTTTAGTTCAGTTATATTCCACCACCAGAAAGAACTACGGATGTACCACACAGAATGTTAGGTCACTGACATACCATCTACACTATCACTATCACCGATGCATCTAAGGAGAAGGAAAGTAGTGTTAATTGACATCGTATACAGGTTAGCGATACACATGAGCAATACAGTATTGTATGAGAAACAAACATATATATATATATATACAATATATATACTTATACATATATGACATGACATATGGAGCAAAACAGTGTTTACAAATGGCAACTGAACAATACTAAGTTGTATTATCTAGTTTCCCATGATTAACGGGTAAAATGTAATATAAAACTAAGTTTTATCGAATGTATGTATTTGATGTAAGTAAAGTTTCACTAGGGGGGTGAGTAACATTGGTAACAATTAGTGTATGATAATGATATATGTATGTCAATTATTTTACTGCATTAGATGGGGGAATAATAGATGATGATTTTGATATGTTAAACTGACCAGTATGTTGTATATTAGTGAAATTATTGTCATTTATGTTGAAAGTTGTCGGTGAAACCGAAGAAAATTTCCGCCTTTTTTTAGGTTTTTGCCGTTCCATGACCAAACTTGTACCAATTACTGCATTAATTGTTCTTATTACAATAGGCCATGTTATTCTTGTCACGTGGGCACCAAATTTAAATTGTAACTACATTATTTGTGATTTTATGGACATTTTGGTAGTTTCGAGAAAGTCAAATATTTCGCGATCGACGATGGCCGCCATACGAACCCCATGGGACATTAGTTGACAGTGTTAACATTGATTTTTGTTTTCTAGACATATTTGTGCATCTAAAAAAGTAGGTCTCATTAAATCGTCCAGGGGGTGCACGTGGGGTCCACTGGACTACTAGACTAAACATGTTGGTCTGAAATATGTAATGTGGTTAACATGGTAACCAAAAAATCACCATGAAGCTACACGATTTCGAAATTTTCATTGCCGGATTCGAAAAGTAAACAACATTTCCTTTCAGTTGGTATATTATGAAGCTGTTACCGCATGGTTACCACGAAAGTCGCTTTTAAAGACACTTCTCAGTTTTGGCCTATTTCTACCCCGGGACGGTACTGGATGGAACAGGGACAGAAGGGACAGGTGCAATGAAAGAAAAAAAGGGAAGGGAAGAGGAGGGAGATATAAGAAGTAAAGAGAAGGTAAGGGAAGCGGGGTAAAATAACTGGGATGCAGGACGAATGAGGTAAGGAAAGAGGGAAATGAAGGAGAGAGTTAAGGAAAGACGGGATTGGAAAGGGATTGAGAGAGAGAGAGAGAGAGAGAGAGAGAGAGAGAGAGAGAGAGAGAGAGAGAGAGAGAGAGAGAAGAGAGAGAGAGAGAGAGAGAGGAGAGAGAGAGAGAGAGAGAGAGAGAGAGAGAGAGAGAGAAGAGAGAGAGAGAGAGAGAGAGAGAGAGAGAGAGAGAGAGAGAGAGAGAGAGAGTGTGTTATGGTCATTATATTTACACGTCAGCAGATGGAGTTCCCTTCCAGAATCTAAATAAAGACAAAGTTAGCGATCACTAGGAATAGAAAAAAAATCCCACCTTGCATTACCTCCTTTGTCACTTCAAATGTATTCTATCTTTCCATTTGTTCTTTCCTTTATTAATGATTTCTGTCGATTTATGTGCTCTTTATGTCTATTCATTCTATATTCATTTATGGTGGTCCAGGTATAATAGGGGGTTAAATCTATTTTCCGAATTTCTCTGCTCTCCGGGTCTTATTTGAAACTTTTACTCCAGAAAGTGTTTTGAACGAAATCTCAGCTGGATCGAAAAATATTTAGAGGTAGCTCAAGGAGTCTGAATCTCCGACACTGACGGCGTCTGAGCCCCCCCAGACTAGAAGAACCCCTCTGTGCATTAGCCGCCTTGTAGACGGGGGTCTCATGCTTGTCAGGCACTCATTGTCGCCCAGTTGTCAGGACGGCTTTCGAGGGGTGGGGAACCGTTTTCGGTGCTCCGCCACCACCCCCATGAGGTACTGGAACTGGTCCACCTTGGCGGTGTGCCTTCCATTGTACTCTTTTTTCAGGGCTCTGCGTGGTCATTCACCACCGCAATGTTGTTGATGCGCTGCTTGGCAGTAGCGGAGCCCTCGCAGCTGCTCCACGAACGCGTATCCTCTTCCACGAAGTCTATCTCAAGTCCTAGCTTCTGGAACAGCCTCCTGGAGCGAGGTGTTGTCAGGGACTCCAGCTTCGAAAGATTCCCCTTCCCGACCTTGATCCGCTTCGGGATGTCGTCATCATTAATGTCCTCCTCTTCCCTCATGGCTTGAACCATTGCCCTTTTTGTCTCAGGTGGAACCTCCTCGTCGAAGAAGGCTAAGCACACCAGCTCCTCCGATAGGTACCACAGGTGGTATTCTAGCTTGGCAGAAGACACTTTCGCGATCTGGGGGTCGGGGTAGGTCCGCAGCTTCTGCAGAAGATCCAGGTCAGTCCTAGGAGCAGCAGCAGCGAGTGAAGTGGTAAACCATGGCCTCATGTACACCGTGTCGACGAAAAGGGCGACATCCGTGGCGCATTTCTCCTCCCACTTTGTCAGGTCGTGGACTTTGTCCCGAAACATCCAAATCTTCAAGCTGTACAGGGTTTTGACCATCCATCGGGCCTGGTGCATCGCCCCAGGACGCTTGAAGGAAAATCCGGGGACATACCCTCCCAGGAAAATGATTCCCAGCTCCTGGAACTATCGGTAGTCATCCTTGCACGACTTGGTGGACAGTTCGGAACAGGCGAAGTCCAGGAGTGCCTCCCTTTCCTCCTCGATGAACGGGCGAGTCTCGTCCGAGTCCCATCCTGTTTGGAACTCCTTCTTGTCGAGGTGGTTCCACTGCCTTTGAAAGAGGCATGGTTCCCCAGTCTTCTTGAATCCTTCCTTGAACTCGGCCCACTTCTCAGCACGATACCGCTGACGGTAACGCTTCACACAGGATCGACTTATGTTCAACTCCACGGGATCATGGCCTAAGCTCTTGGCCACCTCTGTCAGGACGTAGGGAGCCATCCTGTCGCTCATCTTGGTGCAGTCTAGGTCCGCTGTAAATCCAGGGGTCCACACGTTCTGCACCTGAGTCCGTTTCCTCTTTGGGGGACCTGCATCACCCCCGACTGCTCCCTCCTCCTCCACCACGCACCCCTCAGATTCAGAGGAGACAGAAGAAGATGACGCCAACTCCACCTGGCTGCATGAAGCTTCCTGCTCCATCCACGTCCTCTCATTTGCCTTGCATTTGCCTCCTTCTTCCTCTGGGTCGCTTCCTCCTTCCGCACCAGCACAAGGTCCACCGACCCCAATGACCCCCTCCGCCCGAGCTCCCGTTGGGCGAGGAGGATGTTCCGGTCCTCTAGGTTCTTGATGAGTTTCAAAGCGTCTGCGTGAGCCACATCAAACAGGTTGCCCATGTCCGTCTTGAACCTCTCCTCGTTGGTCCTCTGCGTCTGTGTCTTCAATCCCTGATTCTTCTTCAGGACCTTCCAGCGGTTATGAAGGGCCTGGGCCTTAGCCAGTATCTTGTCCTGTCGTTGTGTAGGGATCCTCGCCTTGTCCCAGAACACCACAACTTTGGCGCTCTCATCCCTCTCCTTTTTTAGGTTGAGGTTGTTTTGGAGGAAAACGCTGAGCACTTGGCCGGAGGAGGGGAGTTTGGTACCCCGGATGGCGTCCTCCGAGCCAAGTAGATAAAAGCCACGGTTTTTCTACATCTGTGGAGGAGAAAGAGAATTCTCGACGGCAGGACTCTGCTCTCCTCAACATCCAAGAACCAAGGTATATGATATGACATTCTGAAACAGGCTAGCAGAAACTTCAGACACATTGAGCCACCACTAAATATTGCACAGTCAAGCTGAAAAAAATACCAATATTGTTTTCGCGCAAGAGGAAAATAAAGAAAGGCGGGGAGCAAATGCATTCGAAAGCTCGTCTTTTTGGACCACCCTAATATTCATTTTTCTATCTGTAACTATCTATCGCTAACTTTTCCTCATTTTCTTCATTTCTTTATTTCTGTTTTAATTTTCATTAATTTTCCTTCTTTTTTCTCATTTCTTTTCTTTTTTATCTCACATCACACTTTCTTCTAAAATTTCCCCACATCAAAGATATTACACTCACCTGTTCTCGACCCAATCAGAAATATCACACGTTTAATATCAAATTTTTCCTTTTTCACCCAATCACAACCTTTTACATTCACCTTTTTCAGCCAATCACAAAAATAGGAAAGGGAAGAGAGGGAGTTAAAGGGGGGAAGGAGGTAAAGGGGGGAGAGAGGTAAGAAGGGAGGGAGGGAGGTAAGACGGGAGGGAAGGAAGGGAGGAAGGAAAGAAGAGAGGATAGGGATGGAGGGAGGAAAGAAGGGAGGGGAGGAGAGTGGAATGAAGGGAGTGAAGGAAGGAAGGAAGGGAGGGAAGGTAGGAAAGAAGGGAGGGAAGGAAAGAAGGAAGGAAGGAAGGAAGGAAGGGAGGGAAGAAAGAATGGAAGGGAAGGAAATAAGGGAGGAAAGGGTGGAGGAAGGAAAGAAGGGAGGGAAGGAAGGAATGAAGGAAGGAAGGAAGGAAGGCAAAGGGGTGGAGGGTATAGACGTGTAGCAAACGAGCGCTTATTGAACGAGCTAAGGTTTTGCTGCTCGTTAAGAAGCCGGTCCGCGTCGTCACCTGCAGGCCGAACATTCACAAGCACGCTGAGAGAAACTGCCAAGAATTCCAGCAAATCGAATCAATGAAGGCGATGATGAAGGTAAATCGCCGGTGAAATATATCAAGCTATTATTGGCTAACGAACAGGCTGGCTGGAGAGAGCGAGAGCGAGAGCGAGAGCGAGAGCGAGAGAGGGAGAGGGAGAGGGAGAGAGAGAGAGAGAGAGCGAGAGCGAGAGGGCGAGAGAGAGCGAGAGCGAGAGCGAGAGCGAGAGCGAGAGGAGGCGAGAGCGAGAGGAGAGCGAGGGGAGAGGAGAGCGAGAGCGAGAGCGAGAGAGAGAGAGAGAGAGGAGAGCGGACGAGAGCGAGAGCGAGAGAGAGAGGAGAGCGAGAGAGAGAGAGCGAGAGAGAGCGAGAGCGAGAGCGAGAGCGAGAGCGAGAGCGAGAGCGAGAGAGAGAGCGAGAGCAGAAGCGAGAGCGAGAGGAGAGCGAGAGGAGAGGAGAGAGAGAGAGAGAGAGAGAGAGAGAGAGAGAGAGAGAGAGGAGAGAGAGGAGAGAGAGAGGAAGAGAGGAGAGGAGAGAGAGGAGAGAGAGAGAGAGAGAGAGAGGAGAGAGAGAGGAGAGAGAGAGAGAGAGAAGAGAGAGAGAGAGAGAGAGAGAGAGAGAGGAGAGAGAGAGAGAGAGAGGAGAGAGAGAGAGAGAGAGAGAGAGAGAGAGAGAGAGAGAGAGAGAGAGAGAGAGAGAGAGAGAGAGAGAGAGAGAGAGAGAGAGAGAGAGAGAGAGAGAGAGAGAGAGAAGAGAGAGAGAGAGAGAGAGAGAGAGAGAGAGAGAGAGAGAGAGAGAGAGAGAGAGAGAGAAGCCTTGGTCTTGCAACTGGCCATTCAAATGTTATTAAAGAGGAATACACACACACACACACACACACACACACACACACACACACACACAGACACAGACACAGACACAGACACACACACACACACACACACACACACACACAGACGCGTGCAGTAATAACACTTCATATTAATATCAGCGCGTGGCGTATATTCTAATAGAGCTGAAAGTCTCTACTGCTTTGTATATGTGCGGAGAGGAACTGAAAGCATGCCAGGCCAGGGAAAGGAAAGGAGAGATGGGAAAGAGGGAGGAGGAACAGGAGAATGGGAAAAGATGGAAGAGGAAAGGAAGGGAGAGATGGGGAAAGAGAGAGGAGGCAGAGGTGGTTGGGAAAATAGATGGAAGAGGGGAAGGAAGGGAGAGATGGGAAAGAGAGGAAGCAGAGGAGATATGGAAAAGGTGCAAGAGGGAAAGGAAGAGCAAAGGAAAAATTGGGTAGAGATTGAAAGGGTAAGGAATGTAGGAAGGAGAGTGAGAGCAGAAGAATGAGGGAAGACTACCATAGGGAGGGTAAGAGCTATTGGTATCGTAAGCCGAACCATTGTTATTTAGAAAGCATAATTCACTGTTCATTGTGCACTTCCATTTAAGTTAATTTTCATCTCCACTTTGGTATCCTCCCATCTCCACTTGGGTTATATTCCATCTCCACTTACGCTATTTCCCATCTCCACTTCAGTACCATTCTATCTCCACTTATGTTATTACTTACTTATATTATTCCATCCCACATCGTTTTTACCCCATATCTACCTCATTTCCATCCCATCTCCACTTTAGTACCATCTCATCTCAACTTGGTTTTTCTTTCATCTCCACTTAGGATCCATTCCCTTCCACCAAGTTCCATCCATCTCCACCCTTGCGTCAGTTTCTCAGTGGCTCTTTTCAAACCCCTAAAAGCCTCCTCCCTCCTCTCACTCCCTCAAGGGAACGGAATACACAGATTTATACTTTCCCTTAACATATTTTACTTGTAGCTTCCCTATTTTCTGATGTTCTTCTGATGTATACTCTATTTTACAGATGTCTGCTTCCTTACTATTGCTTCCACATTTCTTATTTACTTTTGTTTACATGTATGAGTATTACTTTTTTAAGGTATGTTTGCATGCTTTTATTTATATTTCAAGTGATTATCTCTTTTTTATTAGTTTTTTCTGTCTATACTACTATTTCTGACCTACTTTTTCAGCTATTTTCACATAGATGTCTGGTTCTGTTTCCATGTTTTCGTACACTTATATGTTTTTGTAATCATGGTTGACTATTGCTTTATCCTACCACTCTTTTGTTATTTTTCATATATTCTGTTATTTCCGTGTGCTTGGTTAGTCTTGTTTTTGGTACTGTGCCTTGGTATATTCCCTCCTGTTCCTCTTCTTTTATATTCCTCCTCTTCCTATACTTCCTCCCACACTCAATCAAATAGACCTGACCATCCTGCCTGGCATTATTCCCTCCCTCCTTCTCTTCCTTCCAACAAAACGAGGTCATTATATGGACTGACCGCCGCAGGATAAGGGGTCTCGTAACGCAGTGTCGTTCGTGTGTTCGCAGGGCACGACACACACCCAGACCACGACGCCCTTGGGTACGAACACACACGCACACACACACACACACACACGCACACACACACACCACTCACACACACACACACACACGCACGCACACACACACACACACACACACACGCACACACGCACACACGCACACACACACACACACACACACACACGCGCGCACACACAATCTTGCCAAAAATATTTGAAAAAATCAGAAAAATGACGTTTTTATATATTTTTTCTTCCTCTAGTCCCTCCTCCATCCTATTTATCCCCTTTCCCCTCCCCCCCTTCCTGGCCTTTCCAGTAAGGTGGCCACGGAACAACGGTGGGCCACAGTGACCTTAAGATTGATGGCCACACAATAGGAGAGTTGCTATGTGTTTGGTAGATGTGTTTCGCTACTCAATTGACCTGCGAGGCTGACCTGACCCCGTTGTCTCGTGTTTGGCAGCCATCTCTCATTTCTTATTGGTTGGCCTTCCATATTGTTCATCTCATCTAATCCTATATCGGTTTATTTGTTGCTGTATTACTTAAGGTCACATTTTTGTACGCGATACATTTTTGTATATTTTTCGTTTATTAATAATTTTCAAGATGACATCACTATTCCAATACAGAAGAGGTTTATATATTTACTCCTGTTATGTGGATATTTTATTTATGACATGCCTGTTTTATAGTATAGGTTCTGTGCTTGTTTCTTATTTTTTTTTATTCATCTTATCATGCTATTTTTTTTTAGGTGAAGACTACCTCATAATGTAGAATGTTGGTTCAATACACAGATCTTTTTATTCCATCTGAGTGTTTTTGTCCTGTTTATGTCCTTACTCTAATATTTTATTTTGATGATGTAAAGCAGAAGTTATACCCTACCTACCTACCTACCAGGGCAGGGATGCTCGAAAATCCCTCGTAAGGGACAACTTATGAGTGTATGGCTACAATAACCTTACGAGGGTGGGCTGAGGTTGATGCTCGTCCCGAGCCGTCACCCCCGTACGGTGATCGGTGGCCTCTGTCTGGGTGGGGAATATTAGGGATATTCTAGGGATATGTGTGGGGAAATTCTGCTGACCATTCACAGAGCAGCGCCTCGCATGAACGCGGCCTTATCTGGCCAATCATCTTGCTCTCAGCTGTCAGGGAGCCCGAAAAATAAATTTAAAGAGACACTTCAAATGCCGCCAGACAGTTACGATAACGCATTGCCGCCATATTAGCCTTTCAGCGTAATATCCTCCTGCTGAATACTACAGAGACGTACCCAGGGTATACCTTGATGCGCTGATCCTAGGTTCGAGTCCCACGTGCCCGAGATTAGCATCTATGAACCACTGTGGTCCGCGCCGTACCCGTGGCCGCGGCGGTACGCCGTTATAGTGGACGAGAACTGCTCGAGTTCGCTCTTTAGGTCAGACAGACACACTGGGGGGCTAACACGTCATTCTGACACACTTGTGTTCGTGCGTGTGTACATCAGACATTTGACACCACCACCACCGCATCATTATAGCGGCCAAACCTGTATGATGAACTATACGTTATGATTCAAGAAGTCGACCGATATATATATATATATATATATATATATTTAATATATTAGGTTTGCCCTTATATGAATTTATTACAAGTATAGGTATTGTATGTTATATATGATATAACATGGAGTCAATGATGCAATAAACACATCACATTTAAAACAGGCAAGCATGAAATGGCTCTATGATACACAATAAACATAAAATATAGTGATACAACTTGTATTTTGTTGTTTGTTGATGTCTAGTCGTTTCAAATTTCACTCCCGTAGGGAGTTAAGGCTGGTGCCGACCACCCTTAGCCTCGCGGTCCCGTAGCAAGGGAGAAAACGGTTTGAGCATCACCCGTAGAGGCGCTACGAGGTAAAAGCCTCTTAGGGTAATACTTACAGTCCCGTAACTCTTTCGAGCATCTCCTCCCTGAAACTTACCCCCCTAAAAAAATAGAAGTTCTCTCTCTCTCTCTCTCTCTCTCTCTCTCTCTCTCTCTCTCTCTCTCTCTCTCTCTCTCTCTCTCTCTCTCTCTCTCTCTCTCTCTCTCTCTCTCTCTCTCTCTCTCCTCTCTCTCTCTCTCTCTCTCTCTCTCTCTCTCTCTCTCTCTCTCTCTCTCTCTCTCTCTCTCTCTCTCTCTCTCTCTCTCTCTCTCTCTCAGCAGGTCATTTCCCTTCCCTTCACTTTCACAAATAACACACTGTATGTATAACCCAAAGACGGATCACTGGTCGGCGGTCGCAATGCATGGGAACAATTTGGGATAAAAGATCACGCCCTTCCATTTCATCCCCTTCGTTGCCACACTAACAAAGGTGATAAAATAGGACGTCCGCTATTAAATAATATCCACTACCACCATCATGTTCCTCGCTAATGTACTGAAACATTCACTATTTAGTACTACGGTTATATGAATTCCCAGCACCTACAATTTCCCCACCCATTTACTGTCAGCTCTAAGGGACATCCATAAGAACATAAGAAAATAAAGAAGCTGCATGAGGCCGCGAGGCCTACACGTGGTAGTTCCTGTCACCTAACACTACCTACATCCACCTTTCATCCCCATCCATGAACCTATCCAGCCCCTCTTTAAAGCTCCCTAATGACTCCGCACTAACTATCTTTCTACTGAGTCCATTCCATTCATTCACCACCCTATTTGTGAGCCAGTTTTTCCCTATTTCCTTTCTAAATCTACGCCCTTCCAGCTTGAATCCATTACTTCTTGTTCTACCCCGGTTAAAAGCCGTAAGAACTTTTCCTACCCCTCCTATAATAAATCCCTTTATCCACTTAAAAACTTTTATCAGATCGCCCCTTACTCTGCGTTTCTCGAGTGAGTTAAAATTTAATAACTTCAATCTCTTCTCAAAACTAAAGTTACGCATCCCTTGTATCATTTTGGTCATCCTTCTCTGCACTGTTACTAACAAGGCTATATCCATCCTGTAATATGGAGACCAGAACTGAACCGCATAGTCTAGGTGAGGCCTGACTAGAGCCAGATAAAGCTTTAGAATAACTTCCGCACTTCTACTTTTAACACTTCTGGTAATGAATCCTAACACTCTATTAGCTCTATTTCTAGCTTCAATACATTGTTTCCTAGGTCGGAGGTCTGGGCTCACCCTCACTCCAAAATCTTTGTCACCTTCTGATCTTTTCAGCGATACATTGCGTATGGTGTATCTATTACCAGGGTTTTATCTACCAACATTCATAACGCTGCACTTATCAATATCAAATTCCATCTGCCATCTGACTGCCCACTCATTACGTTTATTTAAGTCTCCCTGCAATATGTTTACATCAGACTGTGATCCAATAATCCTACCTACTTTAGTATCATCAGCAAACTTGCTGATATCACTGCTAATCCTACTATCCAAGTCGTTGATGTAAATCAAAAATAGTAATGGACCCAAAATAGACCCTTGTGGAACTCCACTTGTCACCAGTCCCCAATCAGATTTAGAACCATTAATTGTAACCCTTTGTTGCCTATTACTTAGCCAAGCTCTGATCCAACGAAGAACCTTCCCATCTATTCCATGAGCCTTAACCTTATGTAAGAGTCTCTCGTGTGGTACTTTGTCAAATGCTTTCCTAAAGTCCAGATATATTATATCATATTCCTTATCATTATCTGCCGTCGCATAAACTTTCCTATAAAAACTCAATAAATTGGTGGGACATGCCCTACCCTTGGTGAATCCATGTTGTGAATCATTGATCAAACTATGTTTATCTAAGTGCTCTCTTATGTTTTTTTGCAATAATAGATTCCAATAATTTACCTACCACGTTACGTTACGTTACGGGTCGATTATTTGACTTTAGTCCTCTGTCTCCCTTCTTTAATATGGGAACAACATTTTCTTTCCTCCACAATAAAGGTACATCGCCTATCTCAACCAATTTCCTAAAAAGGTGCACTAACGAAACACTAACAACCTCCTTGCATTCCTTTAATACCCTGGGATACACTTCATCTGGTCCTGGCGATTTAAAATTCTTCATTTTATCTATATCCTCTTCCACCATTTCCCTAGTTATCACAATATCTTTGAGTTTCTCCTCATCGCTTTCTTTGAACATCTGTTCACTATCAGGTATCGTCTGTGTATCCTCCTCAGTATACACACTTAAGAAATAATCATTTAGACTTTCACACATATCCTCATCCGTATTTAAGACCTCACCCTGTCCTGACCTTAACGGCCCACTAATTCCCTTGTCTTGGTTTTATATACCTGATAGAACCCCTTTGGGTCAATTTTCGCCTGTCCTGCTACTTTCATCTCATAATTGTTCCTAGCTACTCGAGTTAATTACTTCACTGTCCTCGCCATCACGTTATACTGTTCTTTGCTCACCAATCCTGCCTTGAACCTTAAATACATGTTTCTTTTTACTCCAATATTGTATTTTAAATTAGTGGTCATCCATTATGGATCCCTCT
>JACEEZ010011323.1:76376-78876 GCA_016584305.1 Chionoecetes opilio
AGGACAAAGGTACTTAATTATCGTACAATCTGTACGATACATAAAGAGAGAAGAGGAAAGGAGGAAAGGAGATTAGGAAGAGAGAGGGAAGAGAGAGAGAGAGGAAGTAATGGATGAATGGAGAGATCGAGAGATCGAGAGATCGAGAGGAAGTAATGGATGAATGGAGAGATCAAGAGATCGAGAGATCGAGAGATCGAGAGATCAAGAGAGAGAGATCAAGAGAGAGAGAGAGAGAAGAGAGAGAGAGAGAGAGAGAGAGAGAGAGAGAGAGAGAGAGAGATGAGAGAGAGAGAGAGAGAGAGAGAGAGAGAGAGAGGAGAGAGCGAGAGAGAGAGAGAGAAGAGAGAGAGAGAGACGAGGAGAGAGAGAGAGAGAGAGAGAGAGAGAGAGAGAGAAGGAGAGAGAGAAGAGATGAGAGGAGAGAGAGAGAGAGAGAAGAGAGAGAGTGAGAGAGAGAGAGAGGAGAGAGAGAGAGAGAAGAGAGAGAGAGAGAGGAGAAGAGAGAGAGAGAGAGGAGAGAGAAGAGGAGAGAGAGAGAGAGAGAGAGAGAGAGAGGAAGAGAGAGAGAGAGAGAGAGAGAGAGAGAGAGAGAGGAGAGAGAGAGAGAGAGAGAGAGAGAGAGAGAGAGAGAGAGAGAGAGAGAGAGAGGAGAGACGAGAGGAGAGAGAGAGAGAGAGAGAGAGAGGGAGAGAAGGAGAGAGAGAGAGAAGAGGAGAGAGAGGAGAGAAGAGAGAGAGAGAGGAGAGAGAGAGAGAGAAGAGAGAGAGAGAGGAGGAGAGAGAGAGAGGAGAGAAGAGAGAGAGAGAGGGGAGAGAGAGGCATTTCTGTTCACCCTACATAACCGGGTGACAGAGAGAGGTTCAAAGCCACGCCATAAGCAACCAAGGCATAAAGTAAACAATGAAAACATAAACCTGAGTATAAGTCTGCGTGCGACATCCCTTCATGGTCCAAAGCGCGACGACGGAATGGAATGACAGCGGCGGGATTGGCGGAATGGACTGCACGCGCCGCTCCTCTCTCTCTCCTCCCTTCTTCTTCTCTCCTCCCTTAAGCCCCCTTCACACATTCCATAATGGAACCACGAACGCGCCAACAATGCAATGCGCAGCGCCGTCACGGTCCTGGTTATGGGTCCATCGTGACCGATCGTGACGCTCGTGACGCACTCTGCCGAGGCCACGAAAAGTTAGTGCGTGCACTAAAAAATTGGGAAGCTCCCGATTTTTGTACCCAATGCAGCGCTATCGTAAGTTTATCGTGACGCCATCGTTATCTATGTAGCAGCTCCATGACACTATCGTGATCGTCGTATGTCTATCGTGACGATAAGAGAGCGCGCCTTCATCCCTACCTTCCCACCCTTTTCTGCACCCCCTCCGCCTTCTCCCCCATTTCTCATTCACCTCCACCCTCCCCTGACTCCCTACCCCCATACTCCCTCACCACATGGTGACACCTTTAACGGAAACCAATGTTCTAAGTGTTAGATTGGTACTAGTGTAAGTTATTGCTACAGTTTACAATTTACAATTGAAGTGTACATGTATATGAAGCAAAGCCAGTATGGAGGAAGAATGCTATTTTGCTTGGAAGTCCAAGTCCAAGTCCAACTAAACAGCCTGTGGTACTTGATTATGTAGATAAATTCAAAAGACACATAGAACAGAGGCTGAAAACTGAAGATGTGCTTTTGATCTTTGACAGATATGAGGATTTCAGTACAAAATGTTCTACAACGACCTGTAGAGGGAAGAAGGCTGCCGGTATTTAATTTAAAGCCCCCAAAAACGCCTCTGCCTTTAAAAAGCTTCCCCTTACAATGACAAAAAACAAGAAGCAATTGTAAAATTTATTTGCGACAACATTCGAATGACCGATTTCATTCAGAAGATACAAAAAAACACAAACTTAGAAAACATTTCGGACAAAACACCTGTGAAGAAATTTGCAGTGGTACAATTGTGAAAGAGCTGACTGGCAACCACCTGAGAGTGATAACTCATTGTGCAGAGGCTATAGCATTCTGTGCTCAGCAGCAACCTGTCCTGTTTTTAAACGTGATACGATGTTTATGCATTTCTTCTTATCATTACCTGAAAAGGCATACAAACACCAATGTTTATGATCACCTGTAAAGACAGAAGTTGTGATATCCAGGCAATTGTAGAAACATCAGAACATAATTCCAATTTTGCAGGTCATGCCCTTTAACTGGATGTGATTACAGCGGAAGCAATGCTTTGGTGTAGAAAGGAAAGATGTTGAAATACTAAAACAGGTCTTGAATCTGGATATGATAGGTAAACTGAGGCAAAATGGCTGAGGTGGTTGGAACAGGCAAAAAAATTAAATAGCTTCCTGTTATGGACAATCAAAGGCCAATTCTAATGTCTGAGGCCAGATAAGTGTTGGACTCAAGAACGGGGAAGTCGGGAGCCACGTAACTCCCAAGTTATGTTATCTTCCCCCACTACAGAGGCCTTCATTGAGAATG
>JACEEZ010011323.1:86376-93201 GCA_016584305.1 Chionoecetes opilio
TTTAGAAAAATATTCACTCAATGATAAATTTTATGAAGTGGGCCTGTGTAAACCCCGTTCTGCCAACTCTAATCATCCTCCTTACATATATATTTTAGGCTGCCACACTTTCAAAGTATGCTAATAAAAAATTGTGGATGAAAACGCAGCCCTGCATGTTTGGATAAAACTTTCTAACAACTCCACTTCACAAAGTACTGGGGGTATTGTGCTGAATTAGAAAAAGATGCAGGACTGCCATGTTTTCCCCAAATTTTGATAGTCATCCCCCCTCTTCCAAAACCCCTTTTTAAAAGCAGCAGTTGACTTTTTTTTTCTCAACGGGGTATCCTGACAAAAAAAAGGGGTAGATATTAAGTTTTAAGGCGCCGAACTGCGGGGTTATTGACGCCTGTTACAACCTTGCCGCCAACTGCGTCCTTGCTCTTGTTCCAAAAAAAAAAATTACGTTTTTTATACTCTTATGGTAAGCGAAGGTCTGCCGTTCGTGTTCCTACCGCCCACCCTCATGACTTCGGTACGGGCCAATTACTTACCTGAGATAAAACCCCCGGGGAAAACTTTAATAATTTTCCCAAAAAAAAACCCAAAATAGACAAAAAAAAAATCCCCTGGCCTGGCCCCAAAATTCCCCAAAATATTGGGGGAAAAATCCCCCAAAGGGGGGCATCGCTGAACTGAACTCAAGGAACATCAAAGGAGGAGCGTCCCTCATAGACCCCTACATACTATACTACAGGCTTGCGCGGATGATCTTTTCGCCAGAATCCGTTTATCGGATTTTCCGCGCAGATTTTTTAAAATTGCTTCCCAAGCTATAAAAAATGCAGAAGGGATGAAACGATCTGACAGCGACGACATCATTTGTACACTCACCGGTATGTGGGAGGGAGGATTTCCCTCCCTCTCCTCCCTCCATAGGCGGTTGACAGTTTACATGATTTTGAACTTATAGCCTGCAGCGTTCACCTACATCCCGTGTTTTTGCCTGTTTTTGCTGGATTACATAATGGGTGGAAAACAGACGGATGGCACAACGATTCAAGCAATCATTGATCTTTACAAGGCTGGGATCAATAATAAGGAAATCTGCAAGCTTAAAGGACTAAAGCTTAGAACAGTGCAAAATTTGATCCGCCGATTTAAGGCTGGCGGAGAGGTGAATCTCCCGCTCCCAAAAAAACAACCTGGGAAACAAAACAAAACGTGTAACAGAACCAAGAGCGTGTTAAGGCGACAGCTTGATGCCAATCCTAGCCTTACAGCCAGAGAACTGAAGGAGGAAAATCATACTCTTCTTGGTAATGTGTCGCTTCGTACTGTACAGGAAACTTTGCAACGTGACCTTGGCTACAGGTATTACCGGGCGCGGAATAAGCCACTGAGAAATGACCGCCAAAGGAAGAAAAGGCTTCACTTTTCAAAGAAATACAGAGATTGGCCTCTCGACAAGTGGCGGGCTGTGCTGTGGAGTGACGAAAGCACATTTTGTGTGAGTGGAGGAGGACCAGCAAAAGTGTACCGTCGCCCCAGCTCAGACCCCACCGAGCCTCGCTACACACGAAAGACCACAAAACACCCTCCCAGTTTAATGGTGTGGGGTTGCTTTACTTTTCATGGTATTGGGAACTTAGTTATTTTCCCAAAGAACACAATTGTTAACAAAGTGGTGTATTTTGATGTTTTAAATGACCACCTGGAGGCCTGCTTTGAAAAGACACAGGCACAGATTTTCCAACAGGATGGAGCATCCTGCCACACAGCTCGAGATGTGATACAGTGGCTTGATGACTGCAAGATTGGGAGAATAGATGACTGGCCAGGTAATTCTTCCGATATTATCACCCATAGAAAATCTTTGGGCCATCATTAAAGGCAAACTCCGCTCACGTAACACCTCTACACTCCCCAAGCTTGAAATGGAGCTCCAAAAGTGTTGGGAAGAATTTAAGCCTGAGTTTCTTCAAAATCTTGCTGACAGTGTACCACGTCGCCTTCAAAGGGTCATCAAGAGGAAGGGCTACGCAACGAAATACTAACTACAATTGTAAGTGTTGATATTCTACATTATTTTGTTATAAACATGGTGCGTCATACGTGTAAACATTCCCTTTTCGGAGGCGCGCACTGATTATCCACGCAAACTGTACTACTACTACTACTTAGCGTCACTCTCATAGACCACTTGGGGACAAAAAATGAAATAGAGCTTTTTTATTAGGCATTGTTGGGAGGTTTTCGATGTTAAAAATTGTTACATTACTATAAAATAGGATGACCAATTTTTGTTTTATTACAAATGAAGCACTTGACGACTTCCCAAGTATACTTTACCGTGAAGTGTATACTTCATAGTTTGCATTATTGTTATTATTATTATTATGTATTTGCTATTATTGTTATATTATGAATAGTAGGCTTCCGGGCCGCTTCCCTATTTATAAAGTTTTGAATATTTTAGTTACTGCAGAATTATATTTATAAGGCATTACAGAAAACGAACATATAATGAGTAACTCTTAGTTTAGGATGAATAGGGTTTATGGCCAAATTTACTGATAAAAAAGTATTTACATTTTTATATTAAAAGTGTTTAAATACAATGTATCTAAATACTCAGAAAAGTATTTAAATACTGTATTTAAATACAATGTATCTAAATACTCAGAAAAGTATCTAAATACTGTATTTAAATACATGAGATCAAATGTATTTATAAATACATATCTAAATACACAAATGTATTTAAATACGTATTTAAATACAATGTATTTTAAATACTGCCCAGCTCTGTCTACACCCCATTTTATTATTATACGTGCTACCTCATTACCACCAAATAGCACTATCCTTCGTTCTTTCCCAAATTTCTTCAAACACTCATTCAGGCCGTTCTAAAACTTTTTTCATCACCTCCCCTCCTTTTCCATTCCTCTCATTGACTGTTGGACACATAGATCCACGCATATTTTACTATACCAACTTGCCCCATCGCACACTCTCCTTGATCCACTCCACCCACAGGCCTCGATGCCCTGCCATAAGTGGGTGACAATGTGTGCACATCCTTCCTTTCCCCTTCCCTTGTCTCATCCATAGCGCATCGCACCACTCCTTGTAGTCCCTGCCACACCTCATTACCATTGCCATTCATAGCCAGTCACTCACTCCAGAGTATCCCATGTGTCCCATTAGTTTGTTCAATAGAACTCTTGCACCATCACACAATTTATGGTAATTAATATTCTAAATGAGGATATTACATACATTTCTTAAAAGCTGAACACAAAATTTATTAACTGTACTTTCAAATCCTCACATATACAGTACAACATATTTTGTGCTGTCTCCTGAAAATTAAAATCATATGATTGGACTAGAAAGTTGAAAACAATATATAATATATATATATATATATATATATATATATATATATATATATATATATATATATATATATATATATATAATCTTCCTACTATTTATGTAATATATATATATATATATATATATATACTGTTATAATATCTTCCTCCTATTTATGTAATATAATAATATATATTATTATATTATATATTTTTAATTATATATATTTATATTATATATAGTGTATAATTATATAATCCTGTAAAATCTTCACATATATACAATAATACATATTTAGTTTTGGCTTCTCATAAAAAATATATACATAAATTTCTTATAACAATTTCACTAGAAATTGGAATGCACCCACACACATATACACCATGTAACAATTGGGTCTAATCTATCTATCCATATATCTATCTATCTATCCATCCATCCATCTATCTATCGATATATTTTGTTGTCATAAAAATAAATACTCAGCTATATAATATATATATATATATATATATATATATATATATATATATATATATATATATATATATATATATATATATATATATATATATATATATATATATATATATATATAAGATAATAAAAGATAATAAAATATATATATATATATATATATATATATATATATATATATATATATATATATATATAATATAGAAGATAATAAAGTGAAAAGGTGTAAAAAGAATAAAACTCTGGAAGCTGAAAGAGGCCAACAAGGGACAGGAGTTTGAAGACAACTGTGCCACAGAGATGGAAGGAGGAGAGGGAGACTGGCACCACTTACAGGGCAGCCTACTGAGAGCTGGAGAACAGGTGTGTGGACTAACATCTGGAAGAAGAAGTAGAGAAATGGAAACTTGGTGGTTGAATGAAGAGGTGCAACGTAAAATGAAGGAAAAAACAATCGCATTCAAACAGTGGCAACTATCAATATGTGAGGTGGGATAAAAGTGTGTATAGAAAAAAGATAACTGATGCTAAGAGGTAAGTGGCAATAGGAAAGAACCAAGAAGCATCAGAGGAATGGAGTCAGACCTTGAACACAGCAGAAGGAAGGCAGAAGATGTTCAGAGTAGCTAAGCAGATGAGAAAAGACAAGAAGGCTGTACAAGGAGCAAAGCATGTAAAGGACGAACACTGAGAAATCAAAGTGGTGGAGAGGGAGGTGAGAGAGAGATAATTGATATTTGATAATTGATCATTTTATTGGTCTCAGTAAGTTTCGTATGAATAGTTTACACAAATAAATACATAGAAGTATAAGCCAGGGCGCATTTTGGAACACTACTAAGACCATTTAGGACTAGACATAGGTAGGTGACATTTTCGGAGCAAAGTCGCTCCGCAAGACAGGCAGCGATGTAACTAAGGGTGGGTAGCCCGAATTTTCTCCGTCACCATAACAACATGATAATGGTATATTATATATTAGACTGTAATAGATTAGGCTGAATACATATGTATTGATAAGGTGTGGTATATATACCTATATTTAGGGGGGGCTGGTGCGGATAGGTGGACTTTTCGAAGCAAAGGGTTCGCTCCTAAGATAATTGCAGCAAATATCAAAACAAGCAGGAAAGAAGGTCGTTATTAGCACGACAATATCTCACCATACTGGAAATGATATATTGGTTGGAGGATGAAAGGAAGAGAGGAGGAGAATATAGAAAAAAAAATCAGGACAGAATAGAGGAGGATAAGAGGAGAGAGAGAGGACTCTCGGGCGTTACACTGCATGTGACTAGCAGAATACATATCTGGACTAAGAGAAGGAAGAGGGGGGAAGAAATAACAGAAGAAAAAAGATAAGGAGATAGAGAATTGCGACAGAGAAGCAGGAATACAGATTGAATTCAAGAGAAGGAAGTGAGAGAAGAAATCAGAAGAAAAAAGGAGATGGAGAGAGAGGAGAGATGACGAGAGATGGAGAGAGAGAGAGAGGAGAAGAGAGAGAGAAGAGAGGGAAGGAGAGAGAGAGAGAGAGAGAGAGAGAAAGGGAGAAAGAAGAAAAAAGAGAGAGAGAGAAGAGAGGAGAGGAAAGAAGAGAGAGAGAGAGAGAGAGAGAGTAGAGAGAGAGAGAGAGGAGAGAGAGAGAGGAGAGAGAGAGGAGAGAGAGAGAGAGAGAGAGAGAGAGAGAGAAGGGAAAGAGAGAGAGAGAGAGAGACTCGGCGTGGTATACGTATTTCCCGCCAAATACAAACTTGTGTCGCGCGCGCTGATTGGTTAGGTGGCACTAAGAAGGGTTGGCCTTCTGTCCCCTTACACGAGGCTAAGATGACGCCCGAAAATGCTTTCTTAGTAATCTTCTTGGCCCGGTATAACTAAGTCGGTCTTAGGACGCTAAGAGGGTGTAGTTTAGAGCCCCTTCCAAAATGCCGCCCCCGATGAGCAGGTGCTCTAATACGGGCCAATATAATTATTATATAAGGATTTTGCTATCACATCATGAAAGGCATGCATAACTATGAATTTGAACATAGAACATCACAAAAACATATATGTATGTTAAGAAAATATGACAAAGTAAAAAAGAAAAGAAAAAGAAAAAAAACAATAGTAAGATCTGAGTACAACAGGTTAAATGATGTTAACAATACACAAACATACAACAAAAATTGCATACATATTTCATCAGGTACTTATCTACGTAACTTAAGTACTCTAACCTCACAATGGTATTCAAGCATCTTATACATTCGAATAATTGTTTAACAACTGTTGCTTAAGCTTTGATTTGAATGATTGTTTTGATGGAACAAGCTTTGTGGTGTCAGGTAGCTGGTTCCACTGTCTGGCTCCTCGAAACAGAATACTTTGTTGGGCATGCGATGTCCTGTACAGTTGAAGTCGGAGCTCCTGTGGTCTTCTCGTGTCAATGGTGAAAAGCTTTTGATATGCCGTGTGTATCAAGTACAGCCACTCTTTACCACACCTTGTGACTCCTCTATAATTGGTGCTGTAAAATCAAGTAGCAATGACTCACAAATGAAGCTCGTGCCAGCAGTAGAGCTTGTCAAGAGGGCAATCAAGATAGATAGGGAGCAGGGAAACTCAGTGTTCCTTGCAGTATTGCATGAATTCTAGAAGTAAGTTAATGGGTATAAATGGTGTAAAAGTCATCATTAATATTTTACAGTCTGCACTTTGTCTCAACATCAAATTTGTGTATAACGATTACATCCATTACTCTGAGTAAAGTCGGCCTGTATCTCCGACACCGTGTGTTTACACACGGCATGTTCTACGTTGCTATGTCTAGGGTGTGGAAACGATGCGACCTGCGAGAATGCATCCAAGAGGGTGACAGGCAAGGAATAAAAAATAACCAAACTTATACGCGGAACATTGTCTATCGTGAAGCCCTCATTGAAGTCTTTGACGTCGACATGTGGTGGTTGAAAATTCGGCCTGGTTACAATGGTTGCGCGT
>JACEEZ010011324.1:0-2500 GCA_016584305.1 Chionoecetes opilio
CTTTCAGTTTTGGGGAGGACCATAAAGCGTTAAGGGCGGGGTCCGTGGGAAAAATGGGGGGGGGGAAAAGGGGGGGCAAAGGGGAAGGGGGGAAAAGGTGGATGTCAGGGAGGGGGGGACTGTCTGTGGAAATTTCCCCTTTTTTCTCTTCCCTTTTGCTCCTTTTTTAGTTTTCTCCTCCTCCTCCTCCTCCTCCTCCTCCTCCTCCTCCTCCTCCTCCTCCTCCTCCCATCTTCTTATGCTTTGTGAACTAATTGGAGTAATGAAGCAAAGAAGAGGGATAGGAGAGAGAGGAGGAAAAGGAAGAGGAGGAGGAGGAGGTCAGTAGGATAGGATAAGGGATAGGAAGAGAGAGGAAGAAAAGGAAGAAGAGGAGGAGGTCAATAGGATAGGATAAGGGATGGGAGAGAGAGGAAGAAAGGAGAGGAATGTATGTAAGAAGGTCAGAATAAGTAGAAGAGTAGGAGAGGAGGATAAGGGATAAATATGAAGGATAGGAAGAACGAGAAGGCAGGATAAAAGGGGAGGAGGATAAGGGATGAAGAGAAGGAGAGAGAGAGAGAGAGAGAGAGAGAGAGAGAGAGAGAGAGAGAGAGAGAGAGGAGAGAGAGAGAGAGAGAGAGAGAGAAAGAGAGAGAGAGATAGGAAAAGATGGAAGGAGGGAAAACATATAAAAAAACTGAAATAAACAGAGGAATATGAAGAAAGAAGGGATTGAATGACTAATGAAAGGAAGGAATTGAAAGAATTAGAGGACAGACAGACAAACACACAGATAGATAGATAGATAGATAGATAGATAGATAGATAGATAGATAGATAGACAGACAGACAGACAGACAGACAGACAGACAGACAGACAGAGACAGATAGATAGACAGACAGACAGACAGACAGACAGACACCCAATGGACGGCAATAAGGAAGGTCTCGATGGTTTTAATAAAGAATTTCTGGTAGTGTGGCGCCGATGATTGTCTGGCAACAGGTAATAACACTGTATCCCCCCCCCTCCTCTCTCTCTCTCTCTCTCTCTCTCTCTCTCTCTCTCTCTCTCTCTCTCTCTCTCTCTCTGTATTTAGTCTGTTTCTTCATGTTTTCGTTATTGTATTGGTTGGAAGGGAGGAAAAAAGCTAGTTCCTTATTAGATAGAGAGAGATTGAGATTAAATATATAGACAGACAGACAGACAGACAGACAAGTATTGACAGTCAAACAAGTACAGACATACAGACAAATATTGACAGACAGACAAATATTGACAGACAGACAAATACAGACAGACAGACAGACAGGCAAAAGAAGGAAAAGGAAGGCAAAAGATAGTTCCTTGTTAAATAAATAGATTATTTATACAAACAGGCTCATAGACAGACAGACATACAGATAGACAGGTGTGGCGTGGATGGCTTGACATTGAGACAGACAGACATACGTGACATACAGATAGACAGGTGTGGCGTGGATGGCTTGACAGAGAAACAGACAGACATACATACATACAGACAGGTGTGGCGTGGATAGCTTGACATTGAGACAGACAGACATACGTGACATACAGATAGATAGGTGTGGCGTGGGTGGCTTGACAGTGAGACATACATACATACAGACAGGTGTGGGGTGGGTAGCTTGACAGACATACATACATACAGACAGGTGTGGGCGTGGTAGGTGGCTTGACAGACAGACAGAAAGGTGTGTGGGCGGTGGGTGGCTTACCTGTGTGGGCGTGAGGTGAATGAGGTGGGCGAGCTGCTCTATCTCCGGGGCGCTCAGGTACTTCTGTTGCTTGAAGCGACGCTCTAACTCATACACCTGGTGGCGGGAAGGAAGGAGAGAGAGAGGGAAGGAGAGGAAAGGAGGGATGGAGGGAAGGAAAGGATGGAAGGAAGAGGAGGAGGGAAGGAATGAAGCAGGGAAGGAAAGTGGGAAAGGAGGGATGAGAAGGGAAGGAAGAAGGGAAGGAAAGGATGGAGAGGAGGAGAGAAGGAAGGAAGCAGGGAAGGAAAGTGGGAAAGGAGGAATGGAGGAAAGGAGGGAATGGAGGAAAGTAGGGAAAGAAGGAGGGATAGAAAGGAGGGAAGGAGGAAAGGAAGGAATACAAATTGTAATTAATAACAGAAATGCATAATTTGGGAATGCATATATACAAAAAATATTTGACTATATTGTATTAATGTGAGAAGACACGTATATTTGAGGGAATGTAACACGTAATGCACAATAGAAATACTTAGTTTAAGAAATACAAATATCTACAGAAGTGAATTATTTTGTATCACACTGAGAAGACAGGTAACAAAAAAGTGAAATGTTTTGTACCAAGGTGAAAAGATAAGTAGATTAAATTTTGGTCACCTGTCGAGGGTAGTAGTGCCTCGTCTGCGCCTTCGTGAATGAACAACAGAAATGCATCACTTAGGAAATTCTAATATAAAAAAAGTTCAATATTTTGTACCAAAGAGATAAGACAGGTCAATTTGGTCACCTGTCTTTT
>JACEEZ010011324.1:10000-12500 GCA_016584305.1 Chionoecetes opilio
CTTCCCCACCGTGCGTAAAATAACAACATCTCTTTCCGTCACTTCTTTTCTATCCTCACTCCTTCCCTTAAGAATGTATACCACCCTCTGAAACACCTATTTAACGATCCCCATACCCACTCCCGGTCCCTCCCTGCGGTGCGTAAGACAGTGGCCGTGTGAGTACAGAGCCTCATTCCTTCCCTTAAGACAGTATCGCACCATCTAAAACACCTTTTTAACGCTTTCATACCCCCTCCCGGTCCCTTCCCCGCTATACCACCATCTGAAACACCTCTTAAATATCCCCATACTCCCTCCCGGTCCCTCCCTGCGGTGCGTAAGACAGTGGCCGTGTGGGTACAGAGCGAGGTGGTTCCGACGGGTTCACATTAGCGGCCGTGTATTGTGGCGGGGAGGCAGAGCGGCCCTGACACAATGGCCCGCTTATCTCTTTGTTCAACTGACCCTTCCCTCATCCGGTTAACTGGGAGAGCCGATTATCCGGACACTTGTAATAAGGAGAGGAAAGAGAGGGAAGGGAGGGCGGGTTAAAAGGAAGGAAAATAAGAACGGTTTTAAGTTTGGTTTATTTTAGGGAATTTTATCGTTTTTTTCGGTTTTTTGTGGTTTGTGTTTTGGATCGGGTTGAAAAATGGTGGTGTGTGTGTGTGTGTGTGTGTGTGTGGTGTGTGTGTGTGTGTGTGTGTGTGTGTGTGTGTGTGTGTGTGTGTGTGTGTGTGTAATGACAGAGATAGATTAAAAAAGAGATAGGAGAGAGAGAGAGGAGGAGAGAGAGAGAGAGAGAGAGAGAGAGAGAGAGAGAGAGAGAGAGAGAGAGAGAGAGAGGAGAGAAAACAAAAACACCACAAATAACTAATTGGCTCCCCTTCCCACCTGGTGTCTCATGACGTCACACACACACACACACACACACACACCCTATCAAGCTGTCCTCGATCTCGCCGCTAAACACACTCATCCTCGCGTTCCTGTCCTCGCACGCGCACGCACACACACACACACACACACACACACACACACACACACACACACACACACACACACAAACACACACACGGAACACACCACAAAGCGCAGAAACAAATACAATTAGCACGTATCGGGTAACTTACGGTCTAAGGTATAGTTAGCGTAGGAGAAAGCGAAAAAAAAGAGGTGTCGAAGGACCTTAACCCACAACAAAACGTGAGACTTAAGAGATAGAGAGAGAGAGAAGGAGAGAGAGAGAGAGAGAGAGAAGAGACGAGAGAGAGAGAGAGAGAAGAGGAGAGAGAGAGAGGAGATGAAGAGAACCATAAACAACAGAAAACAGACAATAAGAAATATAAATTTGAAACGAGAAGAGAGAGAGAGAGAGAGGAGAGAGAGAGAGAGAGAGAGGAGAGAGAGAGAGAAGAGAGAGAGAGAGAGAGAGATGGATGCCAGTTCATATACCCGTGCGATTTGATCCACTCCGCCACAGACCTTGTCACAATTAAATACAGATTATCCACTCCTATGCGCCATTATAATCCAGACAGCCAGGATAAATCGAGTGAGAACGGCTTAAACGACACATCAGACACAGGGGGATAACGACCCTTCTGGCATAAGGTCCTAAGGGTCGTTTTGCCTTCCTTGTGACAGGCCAGGCGACGCGGGTTCCTTGTCGTGCATTCTTGGACGACTTCCTGATCGGTGATAAAAAAAAACGGGTCAGTGTGAGACGCAGAGACGAAGTGACGCAGTTTAGGCTATTTTTTTTTTACAAGGCGAAAATTCCATGCTATCTTTAGGTCTCCTGGTTAAAATGATGCCTCTGTTTACCTGATACTATGGTTCACTATGATAAAATACAGCTGTAATTTAGAAGAAGCATAGTATTCCCTTCTCCTGGCATACATCCATTCTATCTTAAGGTCTCATGGTTAAATTGATGCCTCTGTTTACCTGGTACTATGGTTAACTATGATAAAATACAGCTGTAATTTAGAAGAAGCGTAGTATTCCCTTCTCTTGGTTAAAATGATGCCTCAGTTTACCTGATACTATGGTTCACTATGATAAAATACAGCTGTAATTTAGAAGAACCGTAGTATTCCCTTCCTTGGTAAAGATGCTCTGTTACGATACAGTTCCTATGTCAAATACAGCTGTATTAGAAGAAGCGGTATCCTTCCTTGGTTAAAATGATGCCTCTGTTTACCTGATACTATGGTTCACTATGATAAAATACAGCTGTAATTTAGAAGAAGCGTAGTATTCCCTTCTCTTGGTTAAAATGATGCCTCTGTTTACCTGATACTATGGTTAACTATGATAAAATACAACTGTAATTTAGAAGAAGCGTAGTATTCCCTTCTCTTGGTTAAAATGATGCCTCTGTTTACCTGATACTATGGTTCACTATGATAAAATACAGCTGTAATTTAGAAGAAGCGTAGTATTCCCTTCTCATGCTTAAAATGATGCCTCTGTTTACCTGATACTATGGTTACCTATGATAAAATACAACTGT
>JACEEZ010011324.1:17500-22500 GCA_016584305.1 Chionoecetes opilio
AGAGAGAGAGAGAGAGTCGTACGTCCCTTAAGAGGAAAGAAAACATAGTTGGTGTTTATTGTCTTGTCTTTTATGGCACAGATACTTAGAGCTATCTCTCTCTCTCTTACCTCTCTCTCTCTCTCTCTCTCTCTCTCTCTCTCTCTCTCTCTCTCTCTCTCTCTCTCTCTCTCTCTCTCTCTCATCTCCCATTCCTAGTTCACCTCCATCTCTTCACTCCTCCTCCCCCTCCTCCTCCCCCTACCTCCTCCTCCTCCTTCCCCTACCTCCTCCTTCTCCTCCCCTACCTCCTCCTCCTCCTCCCCCCTACCTCCTTCTCCCCCTACCTCCTTCTCCCCCTACCTCCTTCTCCTCTCCTCCTCCTACCTCCTCCTCCTCCTACCATCCTCCTCCTCCCTTCCTCCTCCTACCTCCTCCTCCTACCTCCTCCTCCTACCTCCTCCTCCTCCTCCTCCTCCTCCTCCTCCTCCTCCTCCTCCTCAGCCCCGCCCATCGTTACTGTTGACTCAAGCAAGAAGGAAGAAGAAAAAATACGCCACGAATGCACAGAATGATAACAAACATTCCAAATCAACAAGGGAAAAAAATAGAAAGTAATGATATGAACAAGAAAACAGATAAAAAGAAAGTAATGTTGTGTGTTTAATCCATAATGATGAACAGAAAAATGATAGAAAGTACAAAAATATATATAAAAAAAAAAGCAGAAAAATGTTACAAAAAATAAACAGCTAAAAAATAAACTCAAACAAATAGAGAGAGAGAGAGAGAGAGAGAGAGAGAGAGAGAGAGAGAGAGAGAGAGAGAGAGAGAGAGAGAGAGAGAGAGAGAGAGAGAGAGAGAGAGAGAGAGAGAGAGAGAGAGAGAGAGAGAGAGAGAGAGAGATTGTTTATTAGGCTTAACATAACATACATAAAGTTGATTATACATTAATAATTATATACAAGCCGTGGTCCATTGAGCCGAGACTCTTTATGGACCAAAACTTTATGGACCAAAAAAGAGAGAGAGAGAAGAAAGAAAGAGAGAAAGAAAGAAAGAAAGAATAGTAATAGTAATGAAAAAAGGTTGTAAGAAAATAAAAGATGAGAGAAGCTAGAAAATATTAGGAAAAAATATTAGATGAAGGGAATAAATATTGACATGATTAAATCTTATAGAGTAAAAATGATGAATTAAAATAAAATAAATAGTAGTAGTAATGAAAAAAAGGGTTTACGAAAATAAATGAAACGACTAAAACGAGGAAGAAAGTTAGAGAGAGAATGTGTAAGGAAAAGATTGAAGGAAAGTTAATATATATTGATACGATTAATTCTTATAAAGTAAAAATTATGAATTAAAATATAACAAAATTGTAATTCTAATGAAAAAAAAGGTAGAAGAAAATATAAGAAACGAGGAAGAAAGAGAAAATTTCAGGAAAAGATTGAAGGGTATTGAATAAATATTGATACGATTAATTCTTATAAAGTAAAAAGGATAAATTTGAATAAAATAAATGAAAATACTAATGAAAAAAGTTGTAGAAGAAAATATAAGTAACGAGGCAGAAAGTTAGAGAGAAAATAAAGGAAAATATTGAAGGGAAGTGAATGAATATTGATATGAATAAAATAGTATTGGATAATGTTGAAGAAAAAATGTTGAACTGTTGAAAGAGAAGATTATGTGATATGAATGTTGAAAAGAGATAATAAATGTTAAAAAAAATTATGATAACGATGTAAAAATAATGGTTTTAACAATAGTAGAATACAGGTTATAGAAGGCAAAGATTGAAGGAAATTTGATAAGTATTGTTAGGATTTATTAAGGAAGTAGTGGAGACTGTTGAAAGAGAAGAAAAAAATGTTGAAATATTGAAAAAAATGTTGAAATATTGAAGACAATGTTGAAATATTGAAAAAAATGTTGAAATATTGAAAAAAAGTGTTGAAATTTTGAAAAAAATGTTGAAATATTGAAAAAAATGTTGAAATTTTGAGGGAAAAAATGAAATATTGAAAAAAATGTTGAAATTTTGAAGGAGAAAATGTTGAAATATTGAAGAAAAAAATTGAAATATTGAGAAAAATGTTGAAATATTGAAAAAAATGTTGAAATATTGGAAAAAAAAATGTTGAAATATTGAAAAAGAAGATTATTTGATATGAATGTTGAAAAAATAATAATAATAATGTAAAATGATAAATATAACCATAGTAGAATATAGGTTCGTTGGCACACATGGTCACTTATCGATATATGGTTTCAGCGTACAAGGGTTCGATCCCCTGACGAGAGTATAGAAGCCTTGCGCCACTCTGAGACCTGTTTGAAGGGGAGTCTTGCGGCCTTGAGAGAGAGGGAGGGTTATCTCTCTCTCTCTCTCTCTCTCTCTCTCTCTCTCTCTCTCTCTCTCTCTCTCTCTCTCTCTCTCTCTCTCTCTCTCTCTCTCTCTCTCTCTCTTTAGCATTATTCTCTTATTGGAATCTGTCTTCATCTTTTCTCACTCTACTACTACTACTACTACTACTACTACTACTACTACTACTACTACTACTACTACTTCTATATGACGAGCCCGCTACCACGATCGGCACTCAGCCTGTATCCAATATTCGTTCTATTTACACACACACACACACACACACACACACACACACACAACACACACACACATACACACACACACACACACACACACACACACAACACACACACACACACACACACACACACACACACACACACAGAGAGAGAGAGAGAGAGGCATTGCACATATGAAAGCAGCGGCGTTCACATCAGAGAGAGAGAGAGAGAGAGAGAGAGAGAGAGAGAGAGAGAGAGAGAGAGAGAGAGAGAGAGAGAGAGAGAGAGACGAAGGCTCACTCTCCCTCCCTCTCTTCTATAAGGGCTAAGAGTACCCTTCAGGAGAGAGAGAGAGAGAGAGAGAGAGAGAGGAGAGAGAGAGAGAGAGAGAGGAGAGAGAGGAGAGAGAGAGAGAAGAGGACATTTTAATAAAGCCTCCCTCCCTCTTGGACTGACTGGCGAAGATAAACAAAAGTGTCAAAAAATATTCTCCCTTCCTCATCGCCTTCGTCACCTTCCTGCCTCCCCCAAGGGCGCCGCGACCCTAGCCTTGCTTGGCACACGGACTGGGAAGGGCGTGATAGTAGAATACAAGAGATAAAAGAAAAATATATGAATACCATTGAAAACAACTCTTACTCTCTCATATATATAAAAGAAAATGTGAAAACCAGTGAAAATCTCTTACTCTTGTCTCTCTCTCTCTCTCTCTCTCTCTCTCTCTCTCTCTCTCTCTCTCTCTCTCTCTCTCTCTCTCTCTCTCTCTCCCCCTCTCTCTCTCTCTCTCTCTCTCTCTCTCTCTCTCTCTCTCTTTCTTTCTTTCTTTCTCTAAGGTTCACGCAATGTAATTTCTTATCGATATTTTTCATATATTTATTCGAGGAAAAAAATTCTCAAGTCATGGAAAAATAGTGTTTAGTGACCTTGATCTTATGTTTCTTGATTTTTTCCTTGATTTTTTTTCATGTATATTCTTGAAACGCCTTGAAAATGTCTCATAATGAAAAATAATGGTCCTGATATAGTACAAATGTATATTCTTCGTTGAAAATCAAACGATTTAAATTAGTAAAAAACATCCAATTTCCGGTTAATTCATGGTTGGCTTCTTATATATATTTATTTCATTAAGTAATTCATGATCTTTTTATTGATACAAAAGAAGTTATATTTTGACTGTATCGTCATCACTATATCACATTCAGTACTCATATTAATTTTTTTTCTCTCTCCCTTTTCCTAGTTCCTTCCATCTCTGTCTTATCTTACTGTCCATTTTATATTATTTCTTATTGATTATTTTATTACTATTTCAATTTTATTTTATTCCCTGTCTGTATTTATTCCTTACTTCAATATTTCACATAAGTATTCATATTTATATTCCTTTCCTCTCCCTTTTTTTAATGCCCTCCATCCCCCCCTCTCTCTCTCCCTCCTTCCCTCCCTCCCTGTTTTCCATATCTATACCATGTCCATTCTGCCGTGTCTGTCTGTCTGTCTGTCTGTCTGTCTGTCTGTCTGTCTGTCTCTGTCTGTCTGTCTGTCTGTCTGTCCGTTTGTCTGTATCTATTCCTTACTTCAATATTTCACACAAGTATTAATATTAATTTTCCTTTCCTCTCCCTTTTCTTAAATTCCTCCATCCCTCTCTCTCTCTCTCCTTCCCTCCCATATTCCTCTCCCTCCCTAGCTTTCCTCCCTCCTTCCTCCCTTAGTTTCTCTCCCTTTCTATCTATCTATCTCTCTCCTCCCTTTGTTTCCCTCCCATCTCTATCTCTCTCTCTCCTTCTCTCCCATATCCCTCTCCATGTTCTCTCCCTCTCTATCTCTCCTTCCCTCCTTCCTTACTTTCCCTCCCTCTCTATCTCTCTCCTTTCCCTCCCATATCCCTCTCTCCCTCTCTCTCTCTATCTCTCCCTCCCATATCCCTCTTCATCTTCCTTCCCTTTCTACCTTTCCTCCCTCCTTCCTCCCTTTGTTGCTCTCCCATCTCTCTCTCCCTACTTCCTTCCCATATCCCTCTCCATATTCCTCCCTCTCTCCCTCCTCCCTCCCTCCCTCCCTCCCTCCCTCCTCCCTCTCTCTCTCCCTCTCTCTCTCTCTCCTTCCTTCCCTCCCGGCGGGCGCTACCAGTCATTATGGGCTAATGCAGAACACAAATATTGCCTCGACTTTTTATCTTCTAGGCAAACTTGGACCTGATGGTGGTGATGGTGGTGGTCTCTTCGCCCCTAACCCAGCCTTCCCATTTAATGCTTTCCATCGTTCTATCATTTCTTTCATGTGTTCTTTCTTTTTTGGTTTTTTGTTCTAATATTTTCAATTATTTTCATTTTTTTACTAGTATTCCTTTTTTTCAACCCTCCATTTCCCCTCATTTCCCCCCCATTCCCCTCATTTTTCCTTCTTTTCCCCTCATTTTC
>JACEEZ010011324.1:25000-37500 GCA_016584305.1 Chionoecetes opilio
CGAAACTAGTAATAAATAAAACAAAATTATCTGATATATACAGTTACGATTTCCAACATAGTATTAGGGAGGGAGGCAGAAGAAGGGGGGGGGGGGGAGGGGGAGGGGAATGAGGGGAAAGTGAGAGGAGAAGGGGAGGGGAAGGAGGGGGTAAGGGGAGGAGAGGGGAAAAGGGGGAATGAGAGGGGAAGAGTGAGGGGAAAGGAGGGAAGGAGGGGGTAAGGGGAAGGGGAGGGGAGGGAGTAAGGGGAAGGAGGGGGAGGGGAAGGAGGGTATGATATCATTTATATTAATTCATATTTATACATCACATTTTATTCCTGCTATAAATGGCTCGACGGGAAATGTGAGACCAATGGCAAGTTTACGACAGTTTTGTGTTACATGTCCAATATTGTCCACTTGAAACACATACACATATACATACATACATACATAGTACATACATACATATATATATATAGATATATATATATATATACGTACGTACTACATATAATTTTATGCTCTATATATGTAGCGACAGTGTATTCAGGCCGAGCTTTTCCTTCTACCAAGTAAAGAGAATCTCCTAAGTAAAGCGAAGATAAACAAAGAACAGACGAAGTAAAACTGACGTAAAAACTGACGTAGTTATATGAGAAGGTATGAGAAGAAATTTGATGTGAAAATTAATGTATTGTTTGCTCTGTTTTTTTTAGTTGGTCAGGTTCAGTGAAGTAATATTTTGGAGGAATAGTAAAAACAAAGTAAAACGAGGAACAGATGACGGAAAAGCTGATGTAATTAAATGAGAAGGTATGAAAAGCTATTTACTGTGAAAATTAATGTATTATTTGCTCTGTGTTTAGTTGCTTTTTGGCTTAAGTTAAGTAATGTTTAGGAGGAATAGTAAAAGCGAAGTAAAACGAAGATTAAACAAGGACTAGATGAAGAGAAACTGATGTCATTAAATGAGAAGGAATGAGAAGAAATTTAATGTGAAAATTAATATATTATTTGCACTGTTTTGAGTGTATTATGGGTTAAGTTAAGTAATGTATAGGAGGCATAGTTAAATAGGTTACTGATAAGGCTACCGCGGCCATAGTTATGTGTTGTATCATAATAGTTATAATTCACTCGTAGATAATGTCATAACTTTAACCCCTTCACACCCAGATCTTTCCTTTGCTATACAAAAATCGTCTGTTGTCTAGCCATATAATTACGAAAAGTAACAGAATATACCAAATTAGTTAGTGGAGAAGGATACTAAACAGGTCATATCTATAAAAACATTGCTTATAGTCACTCAAAATCGTCTAATGGTACCCAAATTACTATGGAAATTACGCTTTGGGTCTCAAGGAGTTGATTGTAACGCATATATAAGCAACACATACATTTTTACTTCCACCAAGGATGTGGAGTAAAAAGTATAGTCACAGCTTTATTTAGGTGATATACGCCATCCACTTAAATTCCACTATAATTTAACTAGTAATAATAATATAACTTGTAACGCATTTACCACCACATAAATTTTTCTTCCACCAAGGATGTGGAGAAAAATGTAATTATAGCTTATTTAGGTGATATACGCCATCCACTTAAATTCCACTAATTCCACTAGTAATAAATAATAATATAACTTGTAACATATTTACCACCACATAATTTTTACTTCCACCCAGGATGTGGAGTAATAATTATAGTCATGGCTTATATAGGTGATATACTCCCACTCTAGATCCACTATAATCTAACTCGTCTAGTAATAATATATAACTATAGATGAATTGAATGACGTGTTAGCAGAATCATACTTGTAGCCACACATGCTTATACGATCTACCATAATTTAGTCTCATACAAAACAGGCTTTACCTCGTCTCTCTAAAAAATACTTGGCACTAAAATTCGACTATCTATTTAGCTAGCTATAATAATATACGAGTTCTATAGATTAATTAACATGTAAGCAGAAATCAATCCTAATCTATCCATACAGGCTGATGCGATATTCTATGATTTTGTCGCCTATAGAACAAGCCAATCCGTCTCTTTAAAGGATATTCGATTATTTCTGATCAAAAGGCGATAGTTAGAAAATTAATATTGTCTACAGAATATTAGAAGACTATTCATTTTATTTATATTTATTATGACGTGACGTGGGAAGCATAATATTGCAGTCGGCTTTCTATTTAAATCAATGTGTTTTTTTATTTTAGTTATAATGATGTATTTTCTTCATATAGGGGATATCAAACGATGGTATTGATTTTAATAACGAAATAGAACATAAGAAGAACATAAGAAAATAAGGAAGCTACAAGAGGCTGTGAGACCTACACGTGGTAGTTCCTGTTACTTAATGGAATAAAAATGGACGAGGACTGCGCGGTCATTTTCTGAGACACTGACTAGTTTTTCCGCTATTAGACAACTGTATTATTTCTTCAATAAGTATATAAGTTTTGAAGGTTACGCGGAAGCTAATTAATACTGTACAATATACTTATAACAGCGGTCGGCAACCTGCGGCTCTTTCAAGAGACCTGTGCGGCTCCGGCCACCTACTTAAAAATGTCCAAATTATCATAAAAACAAGAAATAAAATATTGACATAGATAGCCGCAGTACAATAGTGTATGTGACCTGGGTCCTATGTAGGTCTCTAGGAAAATATTGGGATGAATTCTTGTATTTATCATTATCATTATTATTATTATCATCATTATTATTATTATTATTATATCGGCGGTAGCAAGCGCGCAGTTCTCGTCCATTTATCGGCGGTAGCGAGCGCGCAGTTCTCGTCCATTATCGGCGGTAGCGAGTGCGCAGTTCTCGTCCATTATCGGCGGTAGCGAGCGCGCAGTTCTCGTCCATTATAGTCGGTAGCGAGCGCGCAGTTCTCGTCCATTATCGGCGGTAGCGAGCGCGCAGCTCTCTTCCATTATATGAAGAGAGAAAATTTATACATCAATATAATCAACTTTTGTATCAACCGCGTCAATTTTTTCCATTTTTCATCGTAAAACATAATTTTTTGATAACGAAATAACAAGCGAAAAAATTGTAGACATCAATATATTAAACTGTTTATCATATCGCGTCAATATTTTTTTCATCGTAAAACAGTCATTATATAAAGCCTTCAAATACATTCCTTCTCATTCCCATTGCGATTCCTTTACAAAATCTTCACGTTCATTCCTCGTTCCCTTTGCGATTCCTTTACAAAATCTTCACGTTCATTCCCTCTCATTCCCTTCGCGGCTCCTTCGCTGAGGCATCGAAGTGGAATGCGTCGAATGGCTGTCGAATGATCGGCCAAATAGATAAAATCGATAGATAAATAGAAAAAATGGATAGATAAACGCATCGACAAACGAACAAACATTGCCATAGCGGCGAAGAACTAATAGTAATCGATGGACTTAAGGTTTCTAGCCATTATATTGTACACACACACACACACACACACACGCACACGCACACGCACACGCACACGCACACACACAAACACGCGCACACATTAGCGAGAAAAAATAATAAATATGTAAGTCAACTAATAATATCATATCAGAAAAATAACAACTATAGACATCACCTCAATTCCTCCTCCTCCTCCTCCTCCTCCTCCTGAGTAGTCGTTCTCCTGAGCCAAACATAAACATCAATTAAACCAAGAAATTCCCGTCGGAGGAAGAGGGAGGCCGCGGCGGATCCTCTCGACTTAAGGGATAGCGTCGTGGCGGGGCGCTTGGCAGAACCCACGGCCAATTATCTATAACAAGAGACGGACAGTGATCGGGGCGGCGGCGGCAGGGCGGGAGGGGGGCGAAGGCAGCCAAGGAAAGGTATATAAGGGCGGTTACAGGGAGTTTCGTACACAAGTTGTTTCGTACCCAGGTTTTGTTAGTTGTTTCGTACACTGATTTTGAGTTTTTTCGTACATACTTAGTGTCGAATCGTAACTCTAGTAATCAAGTTCAACCTCTGAGTGTACGAAACAACTATGGTTTCATAAAGACTACAAAACAACTTTTTGGTGTACGAATCAACTTGTGTACGAACTGACTGCACCCCATAAATGCACGTGACGGTAACGACATCTTATATTCTCCCCGTCTCTCAATCGCTCCAGACTTTTGCGTATCCTCAAAACACCACTACTTCGTGTCTCGTAATGATCCCAAGTCGTTTATTGCGGCTTTATAAAAAATATACCTTGATTCTTTTATAGGGAAGGATCGGAACGGCTCAATTTACCAGTCAATCACTCTTCTGGAAGGTATTGATTCGCTGCCGTATGGAAAGATTATGTAGCCGGGAAGATAATTTGATTCCCTATATGTGTAAGAGGTAGCGCGGCGGTGTAGGGGAAGGGAGGGATAGAAGAGGTAGGAGAAGTATTGGACTTATATATACGGGTACCTGTGATGCTTGTGTTAGCTCTTTATTGCTATCGGATAATGTGTAGTTAAAAAATTATTGTGTGAAAAGTGTTAAAAAGTGTAGAAAGTGTAAAAAGTTGCTAAAAAGTGCTAGAAATGTAAAAAAAAAAAAAAAAAAAGTGAATGCGTTACAGAATAGCGCAAATATCTAAGTCTCCTGGCAAACTTAATGTATAGTTAATGAATGGTGTCGATAAGTGAATGAGTTATCAGAATAGCGCAAATATTTAAGTCTCCTTGTAAACTATCGTCATTGGTGATTCTGTCAAAGCAGGTACCCAATTCACAGTGTGTATCGTTAGGGTACAGACGTTTCATGGCTTAACTATCAACTATTTTGCCTGTCTATCTCACGGCACGTAACCAAACATTCCCCAACAGTCCCCAAACACACACACACACACAACACACACACACACACACACACACACACGCACACACACACACGCTGACTAAACTAAGGATGAATAATAAAATGTAGCAATGGAGACGGGGCCATACGAGTGTAGCTCAGGCCCTGTAAAATACAACTAGATGAACCACACACACACACACACACACACACACACACACACACACACACACGGGGAAAATGTCCAAATGTCCTTTTAGCCTTTTAGCTCGTGTTCGCTGAGCCACACAAACACACACTTAATTTGTTTTGCTGTCTCCCCGTCGGCCACCATAACACACCCATGAGCTCTCCCGGGAGGGCGCACGCGGGCGGCTACTGGCGGCATAATCGGATCATTGAGTTATCGCCGCACCCATGTCCGCCGCACCGTCCTGCCCCGCGCCTTTATAGCGGTGGTGCCCCTTGACCCCCTTAAGTCCTCCCGCGCCGAGCTAAGACGCCCTAATGAGACAGTCTGACGCTGTACGTGTGGCGTTAAGGCATTGAGTAGACATGGGTAACTACTGCAGTGATGAATGAGGCGTGGGGCGTGTGTGTGTGTGTGTGTGTGTGTGTGTGTGTGTGTGTGTGTGTGTGTGTTTACTTCTCCCCGCCCCGCCGTCACTCCGGTGTCGTCCGCCCTCGAGTAAAACGTCGTCGCCCATATAAAACGACTCTGGTTATGCTTAATATTAGTACATTGTTAAATCTAATGAAATACGGTAGTTTTGACTTGGTGTATCGAATATTTTTTAGTCCAGAGCCTCACGAAAATGCTACATCACTTAGGTAAACATGCGATGTTATCTGGTGAGCTTGTCAGGTATAGTCGGGTGTGAGGCCAGGGTGACGCCGCCGTGACGGGAGAAAATGGCCGTAACACCCTGGCCGCTGGGTTACCGGTGACGCGCGGGAGGTGTGACCGTTGCGGGGTGACGGGCGGGGTGGGGCGGGGCGGCGCGCTCACTGCCTCACCCTGGCTGTGGCGGCGGCGACGGTGGGGAGGCAGGGAAGGGTTGGTGATAGCGTTACTGTCATGTCACTAAGTATCATGTAACTATCATGGTGTTATGGAGACGAGGAGGAAATATGTGTGTGGTTGTGGCGGCGAGGGAGGGGGATGAGGCGCTGATGTGTTTGTCGTTTATGCAATAATGCTGCAAAGCTTACATCGTTTTTGCTGAAAATGTTAGTTGTCGAGATGTAAGGAATGGAGTGAGGTACACTTATGTTGCTGTTTGTATATGTTGCGTGAGGCTTGTGTGCGTGTAGCTGAGGGCAGTGGCGGGTGGGTGGCTGTGTCGCCGGGGGCCTGCGGGAGGGCGGGGAAGGGCGTGAGGTGAGGTGGGGAGGCGTGCTGAGCTCAGCTGATGGTGGGGAGGGGAGGCGCGCTGAGTTCAGCTGATTCTTGTGCTGACACTTGCATCAGCGGGTTCCCTTAACTGATTAATTTGTTCCCCATGTAACCCCGACGCCTGTGTGCCCGGAGCGACGCCGCCGCGGCGTGAGGGCGGCGCGGGGCCCGCCATTGCCAGGCAGCGAGTGCCGTGGACGCCGCGATCCCCGCGCGGCGGCGTCCCTCGGGCCCTCGGGGGACGCCCACCACGCCAGATTTCAACGCTGCCGAGGCGTCGCCGCGGCACCACTACAACAGCTGCCAAGGGAACTTACTTGCGAATCTGGGGTCCGAGGAGGAGGGCTGGTACCAGGAGGGCGCCGAGCCCCGGGTGTCATACACGTCGGGCGTGCAGTAGGTGGTGGGCGGGGGCGCTGGGGGGTAGGCCACGTGCTGCATGCCTGCGGGTTGCATGGCGGCGGCGGCGGCACGGCCGTAGCTGCCGGAGTCTAGCAGGTCGAGGCGGCGGTCGTCGAGCAAGTCGAGGGCGCGACGCTGCTCCTCGAGGGGCGAGAGGATGTCGGATACGGAGAAGGGCGTGGTGTGGCGGGGGCTGAGGGTCATCAGGTCGCCGCCCGGAGGGGTCGCTGCACACCCTACCAGGTCCTCCGGGTCGCGCTTCAGGTAGTAGTAGTAGGGCGTCTCCGGGTGGGCGTAGGTGGCGAGGCGCGCCGGGGGCTGGAGGGGCGCGCCGAGTGCCGGGGGGAGAGCCAGGGTGGTGAAGACGCTGCAGGGACGCCGCCACACACTACTCCCCTGCTACACTCCACTCCAACGGCGCCACACTCAGATAGAAAACATTGACCACAGTGCACACACACCAGCCCCGCGACCTGAGTCTTTCTGAGAGAAAAACCCCAGCCTCCATGCACGGCGCGTCGGGGGAGGGACACCGCTCGCCCCGGCCAATCAACGCACGCCTTTGTCTTCCCTAAGCCCAGGCACGGCATCGAGTAGCACCGCCCAGGACCCACGCCCGCATTGGCCCCGTGAGTCCCTGGCCCCGCCCACCCCGGAGCCCCGCCGCGCATGCTCCGCCCACACAGCCTCGGGAGGTCTCGTCGATTTTCACCGTGACTGATCAACCGTTGTTCTATTCAAATCCGATGTGGGTTGAAACGACAGTTACGTTCTTCATACATGAACTGATTCGCTGGGAAAGAGAGCAACTGACTACACCTCAAAGACTAGATAATTGTCGCTAAAATACTGGCAAGACAGGCCAAGGTAGCGGCGGTGTGAGGCGGCAAGGGGGCGGCGGGGGGCGGCGACCCGGCCAGGACCTCGGGGTCTTCCTGCCCGACTGTTGGTGCGGCGCTAAAATCACCCGGTAATAGCTATTAAGCCCCTCGATCAACACGACGAGGGGCCGGGAGTGAAGTCAGTTTCCTGCACATTAAACCCGACTGGGAATATCTGGCCGACGCCGATTTTTACGTGAGTGAGTGACTGGCGGGGCTGCGAGGGTGCTGCAGCCCTTTGATGTGGCGGCGCGCTGCTCTAAATACCCGACCTGCACCCAAGAGTGAGGAGGAGGCAGGCTAACGAGGTGGCGGCGCACAGAAGGAAAATTACCCCCACCCCTTCCTCCCCCTTTATATTGAGTCTTGGTGTGCGGGCAAAGCGACGCGCGGACCCCTGAATGGGCCTTGGAGGTCTTTAGCTCTGATACAAGTTGGCACCATGAACGCCGGGCCTTTTAATGGTCCTCCTTGCCGCGTGTTTAATCTGCCGCCTCCCCGACACACCCAGACTGTTCCCGGCTTTTGCAAACAGTGCCTAACGAATTTCCATTGAGTCGCAACACACAGAACGATGAGTAAAAGTTACGGCGGCAATTATTCTGCATCCACACGACGCCTCAGAACGGCTAAGTCTTTCTCCGGGCTCGAGAGACGCAAGATTACTCTCCTTTATATATGTCGTGGCCTAAGCACCCGAAACTGCCGTGGGAAATAATTAATCAGGAGAAACAATCGAATTTAAAGCGGTAATGGCGTTGTTTAAAGCGATAATAGCGTTGTCTCAGTACGGAATATGTCCTACACTTTCCACATATAAGGGAAAGTGAGGGAAGAGAGACCTGAAACTGCTGTAGGAAGTAATGAAACCGGAGAAACAATCTAATTAAAAGCGGCAATGGCGTTGTTGCAGTACGAAATGTGTCATATATATACTCCACATCAAAAGAAAAGTGGAAGAAAGAAAGCGAATCCACATATTTGAATCCATCGATAGTGGAAGGCTAGTACGGAATATACGTCTTATTACATCGTATTAAACAGTACTATGTAAATAATAATAATAATAATAGTAAATGAAATATGTCTTATTCTCCACATAAAAAGGAAAAACGAAGGAAGAAAAGGAAAGAAATAGAGGGAATTCATATATTTCAATCCATCGATGGAGGAACTTGAAGCTAAAGAGACAGACAAATATTGGTCAGGGGACACAAGGACCTCCACCTCCTGACTGCGAGGAGTGACCAGAGACATCCAGGGGCACGCCAGGGGCACGCCAGGGACACGCCAGGGGACATCTGGGCCATGGGGGGAAGATCGGGGTCTGTCGCGGCGTCTATCGGGCTGGGGGAAAGATTGGGGCGTCTATCGGGCTGGGGGGAGATCGGGGCGTCTATCGGAGCGTCTATCGGGCTGGGGGAAGATCGGTGCGTTTGTCGCGGCGTCCCTATCACAAAAAAGGGAGTAAAAAATGGGTGGACTAAAGCCGCGTTGCCTCTCGAGTCATGCCGGGAGGACAGTCGCATATCACGGCGTCGCATATATATATAGGGTGACGGCATGTTGTACTCCTTCCTATATAGTGGGTCTCCGTCGATCACACACACACACACACGCACACGCACACACACACACACACACGCACACACACACACACACGCACACGCACACGCACACGCACACGCACACGCACACACACACACACACACCAAATTACAGTACAAAAACTCTATAGCTTTTTCCTTTTTATTTTCTTACGTGAAGGAACAATTTTCATAAGAGCTTTGTTAAGAGAAGAGACATTAGTGAGTTACTTGACATTAATCATTTCTCTCTTTCTCTCTTATATAAGGTGTTTAAGAGTAGTTCACCTTCGAGTAGGCCTATTGTGAAGGAAGAAGTAAGGAAGTATTATAATAAAGGAAAGGGAAATAAGGATACGGAAAAAAGGATAAAATAAGGAAAATAATGATAAGGAAAGAGAAGGATATAAGACACAAAGCTAGAACTATAAAATAAATAATTGTTTAATAAGAAATTCACCTTGCAGTATTAGCTTTGAGATCGTGAAGGAAGAAGTGCTAAGGAAGTAAAATAAGAAAGGGAAAAGGAAAAAAAGGGAAATAAAGGAAGGATAATAATAAAGGAAAGGAAAAAGGAGAAAAAGGGGAAATAAAGGAAAGGAAAAAGGAGAAAAGGGGAAATAAAGGAAAGGAAAAAGGGGAAATAAAGGAAAGGAAAAAGGAGAAAAGGGGAAATAAAGGAAGGATAATAATAAAGAAGAGGGAAAAGGAGACACAGGGAAACAAAGGAAGTAAGGAAACAAGCACAAAGCAATAACTACAAAATAACACTTTCCGCTTTACAAAAATTCCTCTTTTAATTCCACTATTTTTGTCTGCTGGTTTTTACATATATCTAAATAATCTAGTGATCGCATAGAGGGTGACGGCACGCTATACACTCCCTCCTATCTATAGTGGGATCAAGTATTAGTAAGCGACGCTACATAAGCCGGTTTTCTGCCCATAAAGAATCGACGTAAATTAAAAAGCGTCATTTTGGGAACTTTTTACGCCACGATGGAAAATAAAAGATGATGATGATGATGATGAAACAATATATTCAAGATTAAGAGTAAATTATTGCTACGGAAACTTTTGAAATAACTGAACTATAGGATATTTTTTTTTCGAGGCAAAAATTCCATTCTATCCTAAGGCCTCGTGCTTAAAATTCCACTATTTTTGCTGTATTTGCTACTTACATTTAAATAATGCACTGATCGCTATGTTATTTTTTATGATAGTGAAGGACGTATTCGTATAGTCTCAGTGCTTACTACATAATATAACGAAGAAATGACAGAAAAAATAATCGAGAAACTATATTTTTTACGCCTTTCGCTTCTGTGTGTAAAAAGATAAGATAAGATTTTCATCCTATCTAGACACTTTGCAAGTACCAACTACAAGGTTATTGACTATACAAAGCGCCGCCACGTCAGCATGAACTAGGCGGACTCGAACCGCTGACCGAATGCACAGGGACGCTGCACATTGGGAACTCACGTCTCTACCAACCTTGCCACCCTGACGGGCCTGTGTGTAAAAAAAAAATTTGACTTTTAATACATATAAAAAAAAACTAAAAGTTACATCTCCACTTTTACCAAAGAAGAAATTACGGAAAAATAATTCAATAATTCATAAATTGTCATATTTTTTTACGCCTTTCGCTTTTGTGGGTAAACTTTATCTGACTTTAAACATATATAAATAAAAAAAATAAAAAAATCTCCACTTTTACTACATAATATAACGAAGAAATTACAGAACAAATAATCGAGAAACTATATTTTTTACGCCTTTCGCTTCTGTGTGTAAAATTATCTGACTTTCAATATATATAAAAAAAAAAAAATTACTTCTCCACTTTTAGCATATAATAATACAAAGAAAAGAAATTACGGATAAGATAATCGAGAAACGGTCATGTTTTTTACGCTTTTCGCTTCTGTGGGTAAAAATTATCTGACTTTCTATATATATAAAATAAAAAAAAGAATTCCCCATTTTTATCATAAGAAGAAATTACGGTATAAATAATTCAATAATCCATAAATTGTCATATTTTTTACGCCTTTCGCTTTTGTGGGTAAACTTTATCTGACTTTAAACATATATATATATAAAAAAACATTCGCTACTTTTACCATATAATAAAAAGAAGAAATTACGATATAAATAATCGAGAAACGGTCATGTTTAAAAAAAAAGAAGTTACTTCTCCACTTTTACCATATAATGCAAAGGAAAAGTTACGGTATAAATAATCGATAAATTGTCATATTTTTAACGCTTTTTGCTTTTTTCGCTTTGTAGGTAAAAATGATCTGACTTTTAACATAAAAAAAAACAAGTTACTGTAAAAATCTTCAATCTTTTTATTTCTCCCTCAATTTTAACAACCACGCAAGATAAAATGTTATAGATAGAAGAAGTATAGATAGAAGTTATAGATGGAAGAAGATACAGAAGTTATACAGAAGTTATAGTTATAAGTTTGATGGTATTAGTATAACTTTGCGGCAGGATGTGTAACTGTGTGGGGTGGTGGTGGTGGTGGTGGTGGTGGTGGTGGTGGTGGTAGGGGGGGGGAAGGGGGGAATCAATAACCCAAGTGAGAGGAGAGGAGAAGGAGGAGGAAGGGAAATGAGGGATCTCTGTGTGGTGTGTGTGGGTGTGGGTGTGGGTGTGTGTGTGTGTGTTGGAGATGTGGTATTACAACGTATGGTGGTGGTGGTGATGGTGATGTTGGTGTATACATGAAGTTATGTGTATATTGGTGATGCTAAAATAGTGGTGATGGTGGTAATGGTGATGGTGGTTGTGGTCTCTCTCTCTCTCTCTCTCTCTCTCTCTCTCTCTCTCTCTCTCTCTCTCTCTCTCTCTCTCTCTCTCTCTCTCTCTCTCTCTCTCTCTCTCTCTCTCTCTCTCTCTCTCTCTCTCTCTAATCGCCTCGTTCGATCAAAATCTTAAGTTAATGGTCCACTCATTAGGAGACATTGAACAGCCACCACCACCACCACCACCACCACACCACCGCCACCACCCCACCACCGCCACCACCACCACCACCACCACCACCACCACCACCACCACCAGTAATATGAACTCAAGAGGAAAAATAAAGGAAAAAATAAATGAAGATATATGTAAGAAGACTTGTAATATACGATATATAAGGAAGAAGAGGAGGAGGAGGAGGAGGAGGAGGAGGAGGAGGAGGAGGAGGAGAGGAGGAGGAGGAGGAGGAGGAGGAGGAGGAAAGGATATAAGCAACTGAGAAACATTTATAAATATATGTTTTTGTGTGTTTTGAGAGAGAGAGAGAGAGAGAGAGAGAGAGAGAGAGAGAGAGAGAGAGAGAGAGAGAGAGAGAGAGAGAGAGAGAGAGAGAGAGAGAGATACTTATACCAATATTCAGATATCGACAGACAGACAGACAGACAGACA
>JACEEZ010011324.1:40000-45000 GCA_016584305.1 Chionoecetes opilio
GAGAGAGAAGAGAGAGAGAGTATTTCTTTATCGATTTCCTTTTACCATAGCTCAAATGAAAGGCCTATTCTATGTTTATTAATTTCGACTTGTTTGACGTACTACCTTTACGTTTTTGAGTTATTCGAGGAAAACGTCACTTATCAAAAATAATACTTAATACCCTATTTAATCACCTTATTAAGATTATATATAATAATAGGGTGATTATTAATAATAAAAAAAACTTCATAGATATAATATAAATATAATAATATAATAATTTAAAAACCAGAAATCGAGCATAAAATTAAAACGAGAAGAAACCCCACGTCATTAATTTAAAAACACGCACACTCTTAGAAAAGAAGGGTAGGAAAAGGGTAGAAAAAGGGTGTTTGTAGTGATGAAATACTGCTACCCTTTTTCTACCCTTACAAATATACCCTTTTGCAACCCTAAATATACCCTTTTCTAACCCCAAATATACCCTTTCTCAACCCTCGTCTAAAAAGGGTAGATAAAGGGTAGATGAAGGGTATAATCAGCAGCATCTACCCTCCAGTCTGGACATAGGGTATAAAAAGGGTAGTGATGGTGCGATGCAACAATTCTACCCTTAATATACCCTCCATTTCTGAGTGTGCAGGAACAACCCTTTATTTCCATCCCTCCTTCCCTTTCCTTCCTCTCTCTTCCTCTTTCTTCCTTCTTCCTTCCTTTCTTTCTTCCTACATTTTCTTATGTTCATCATTTTTTCTTTGTAAATTGGTGACGGTATAATTTTTTCGCATTCAATTTTGTCTCTAGATTTCAACTTGTTACCTTTATAGACACCATTAACAAGAACAATAACGTGATAAATACTCCCTAAAGGACTAAAATATCTTTAAAAATAAACCCACCAAAAATCTAGCATAGTATTAACACGGAAAAAACCTACAATACAATTAAAACGAGGAGAAAAACCACGCTCAATTAATTAAAAAACACGTAAAACAACCCCTTATTACCATCCCTCCTTCCCTCTCCCTTCCTCCTTCCTCTCCTTCCTCCTTAAAAACCTACCAGAATTCTAGTATTGATTTAAAACGAAAAAAAAACACGTCATTAATTAAACCATAACCCCTTTCACCATCCCTCCTTCTTTTTACCTCCTTCTCTCCTTCCTCCTTAAAAACCTACCAGAATTCTAGTATTGATTTAAAACGAGAAAAAAACCGTCAATTAATTAAAAAACACATAAAACAACCCTTATTACCATCCCTCCTTCCTTTCCTTCCCTCTTCTCTCCTTCTCTTAAAAACCTACCCCATAATTCTAGTATTATTTAAAACAAACAAAACAACGCTCAATTAATTAAAAACCATAAACAACCCTTATTCCATCCCTTCCCTTCCTTTACCTCCTTCTTCTCATTCCCTTTCCTTAAACCTACCAAAAATCTAGCTATCTAATTAACACGACAAAACACCCCCACCCTCCAATTATTCCAAAAAACCTAATACCAACCCTCTTATCCTTCCACTCCTTCCCTTCCTCCTTACCTCCTTTCCTCCTTCCTCCTTAAACCTACCGATTCAGTATTATCTTACACAAACACCCTTCCACTCCATTAATCAAAACCCTTAACAACTCCCTATTCCCATCCCTTCCTTCCTCCTTTCTCTACCTCCATTTCTCCACTCCTTTCTACTCCTTCACCACTAACTTTCCACTCCACTTCCAAACTCCTCCCAACTCCATTCCCAACCCTTCCCACTCCCTTTTCACTCTTCCACTCCTTCCCTTTCCTTCCCTTTCTTCCTTCCTTGCCACAACACCCCTACTCCCTTCCCACTCCCTTCCCTCTCCCTTCCCACTCCCTTTCCACTCCCTTCCCACTCCCTTCCCACTCCCTTCCCACTCCCTTTCATCCTTCCCTTATTCCTCATCCTCATTTCTCTTCCTCCCTTCCTCCTTTTTTCTCTTGCCAACCCACTTCAACTCCCTTTCCACTCCTTTCCCACTCCCTTTCCTACTCCTTTCCCACTCCTTTCCCCCTCCCTTTCATCCTTCCCTTTCCTCTATACCTCATGTTTCTCCTTTTTCACCTTCCTCTGTCTTTGCACAACACCACGTAACTCGCCTTTCCACTCCCTTCCCACTCCTTTCCCACTCCCTTTCCTCTCCCTTTCATCCTTCCCTTTCCTCTATACCTCATTTTTCTCCTTTTTCACCTTCCTCTGTCTTTGCACAACACCACGTAACTCGCCTTTCCTCTCCCTTCCCAAAAACACATCAATCAATACAGAAAAACAAAAGCACAACATAGGAGACACGTGGGAGTCGCGTGGCCCGCTCTGGGAGGCCTCAATTATAAGACTCAAATTGCTGGCGGGAGAAAAACAAACGCTTGACGCAGGAGACTCTTAGATGCGTCTCTTTATATGAGTCTCTGTGCCCCAAGGGAGGGTCTTGTTCCCATAAGAACTTTGTGAAGAGGAGGTGAGATGAGGGAGGGAGGGAGAGGGAGGAGAGAGAGGGAGACAAGCTGGAGAGAAGAGAGAGAGAGAGAGAGGTTTGAGTTAGAGAGAGAGAGACGGATGGAAAATTATTTATACACTACAGAAAAATAATGAAAGTAGATTTGAAAAAGGAATTGAAGAGAGAGAGAGAGAGAGAGAGAGAGAGAGAGAGAGAGAGAGAGAGAGAGAGAGAGAGAGAGAGAGAGAGAGAGAGAGAGAGAGAGAGAGAGAGAGAGAGAGAGAGAATAATTAATACACTACTGGAAAAAATAATGAAATAGGAATTGAAGAGGCGTAGAAAGAGAAAGGCGAGAGGGGGAGAGAGAGAGAGAGAGAGAGAGAGAGAGAGAGAGAGAGAGAGAGAGAGAGAGAGAGAGAGAGAGAGAGAGAGAGAGAGAGAGAGAGAGAGAGAGAAAGGGAAATAAACCTTTGATATAGATAATAACATAAGAACAAAAGAAAATAAGGAAGCTACAAGAGGCCGCAAGACCTACACGTGGTAGTTCCTGTTACTTAACACTACCTACATCCACCTTTCATCCCCATCCATGAAATTATCCAGCCTCCTTTTAAAACTCACTAATGACTCCACACTAACTACCTGTCCTTTTAAAACTCCCTATTGACTCCACACTAACTACCTCTCCTTTTAAAACTCCCTATTGACTCTGCACTAACTACCTGACGACTGAGTTCATTCCAATCATTTACCACCCTATTTGTGAACCAGTTTCTCCCTATTTCCTTTTTTAAATCTACGCTTTTCATGCCTTTTCCAGATAGCTGAAAAAGGCATGCAAAAAAGGATATGGGATGGTGAAATAAATCAAAGTAGAAATTAATGCATAAAAAGCGAATTATTGGAATATATATTTTTTTTTATAAAGGAAATATATAAAATAAGAAACTGGTTTAATATAAGGCAGGGAATTATCTTAAGAAATTAATTTAATGTTTTTACTAAGATTTGGTTTATTTCCTTCATTCCTATCTGCTTCCTTCCTTCCTTTCTCTTGTTTTTTATTTCTTCTGTTCTTTCCTTTTCTTTCTTTAATCCTTCTTTCTTTCCTCTCTTCTCTCCATCTTTCTTCCTCTCTTTCTCTCTCTTTCTCTCTTTCTTTCTCTCTCTCCCTTCTCTTCTTACTCATCTCCCTTATGTTCTTCCACCCTTCCTTGAATCTCTCTCTCTCTCTCTCTCTCTCTCTCTCTCTCTCTCTCTCTCTCTCTCTCTCTCTCTCTCTCTCTCTCTCTCTCTCTCTCTCTCTCTCTCTCTCTCTCTCTCTCTCTCTCTCTCTCTCTCAAGACACGTACATTTAAAGTCGATTTTATAATTAGACTGAAATAGAAAGACAAATAGAGAAAGGTACAGAGAGAGAGAGAGAGGAGAGAGAGAGAGAGAGAGAGAGAGAGAGAGGGGTATGACCTCGGCCGCCCCTGCGTTCCCACACCTCGTCTCCCGCGGTACAAAATCGATGTTTATTCTTCTGATTTGTGGCTCCGGTCTATTGACAGAGAGAGAGAGAGAGAGAGAGAGAGAGAGAGAGAGAGAGAGAGAGAGAGAGAGAGAGAGAGAGAGAGAGAGAGAGAATATATATTTTCCTCTTTAGTCTCAAGTTTATCTAGATTTTCCCTTATTAATATTAGAGAGAGAGAGAGAGAGAGAGAGAGAGAGAGAGAGGAGAGAGAGAGAGAGAGAGAGAGAGAGAGAGAGAGAGAGAGAGAATATATTTTCCTCTTAGGCACAAATTTATCAAGATTTTCGTTTATTAAGTATTTTATTAAGTTTATAAATACTTTGACAATCGAATGGGTGGCTCAAATAGGGATTAATAATACTAATACTAATACTGATCATTGTACTGAAGTAATGATTAATCTAGCAATGCCTATCATATTTTTATGTCTTGTAGTAAGTTTTGTCTAATTTGTGATTTTTAAGGAATATCTGGAAGTATCATGTCATTGTGAATTGGCTGAAATAGGGACTTTTAATCATTGTAACTGAAAACTGACTCCAGATTCGTATTCAGCATGCCCGAAAACTGCTAGGAACTAATTTTCAAGCAATCCATGCTTCAAAAAATGTTGCACATTTTTCAAGGGGTTTGTTGGAAAATGTGCAATATATTTTGAAAAATAGATTTGCTTGAAAATTAGTTCCTAGCAGTTTTCGGGCATGCTGAACACGAATATAGTCAGTTTTCAGTTACAATGATTAGAAGTCCCTATTTCAGCCAATTCACAATGACATGATACTTCCAGATATTCCTTAAAAACCACAAATTAGACAAAACTTACTACAAGACATAAAAATATGATAGACATTGCTTGATAAATCATTACTTCAATAATGAGAGAGAGAGAGAGAGAGAGAGAGAGAGAGAGAGAGAGAGAGAGAGAGAGAGAGAGAGAGAGAGAGAGAGAGAGAGAGAGAGAGGAGAGAGAGAGAGAAGAGGAGGAGGAATTCCTCTGTGTGTGTGTGTAAGGAGGTATATGCTAACTTAGGAGTATGAT
>JACEEZ010011324.1:55000-57500 GCA_016584305.1 Chionoecetes opilio
ATGGTGGTCCTTCTAAGTCCCTTGTAATCCTGTAGTGAAGTGGGAAAGAAGGAAAGCGAACGCCAGAGAACGCGCCTCGGGATATTCTGTATATTGGATGAGTATTTTTTTGGGTGTGTTTTGATGAAGAAGACTTATGGACTGTAACTTTTGGAAGCTGTATAGCATGTTTGCAGGCATAGTGTTCCTCTTCAGTCCTTTGTAATCCTGTAGTGAAGTGGGAATATAAGTAAAGCGAACGCCAGAGGAAAGCGCCTCGAGACATTCTGTATATTGGACGAGTATTTTTGTGTGTGTTTTGATAGAGAATACTTTGGGACTGTAACTTTTGGAGGCTGTATAGTATGTTTGCAGGCATGGTGTTACTTTTCAGTCCCTTGTAATCCTGTAGTGAAGTGGGAAAGAAGGAAAGGGAACGCCAGAGAACGCGCCTCGAGATATTCTGTATATTGGACGAGTATTTTTTTGTGTATTTTGATAGATAATACTTTGTGACTAACTTTTGGAGGCTGTATAGTATGTTTGCAGGCATGGCGTTCCTTCTAAGTCCTTTGTAGTCCTGTAGTGAAGTGGGAAAGAAGGAAAGCGACCGCCAGAGCAAAGCGCCTCGAGACATTCTGTATATTGGACGAGTATTTTTGTGTGTGTTTTGATAGAGAATACTGTGGGACTAACTTTTGGAGGCTATATAGTATGTTTGCAGGCATGGTGTTCCTTTTTCCTTCTAAGTCCCTTGTAATCCTGTAGGACACTTCACTACAGGATTACAAGGGAGTGCAGAGGAACGCCCCGCTGGCAAACGTGCTATAGAGCCTCCAAAAGTTACAGAACCAGTCCTCTTCAAAATAACTCAAAACAAATACTGGGCTGTTCTTTCTCGGCCTATAGTCTATTTTTTTTAACGAGGCAAAAAATCCTGCCCCCTTGCTGCTTACTGACTGTTATTTGATGCCAGGAGAAGGGAATACTACGCTTCTTCTAAATTTATACTGCATTTTATCATAGTTAACCATAGTATCAGGTAAACACAGGCATCATTTTAAGCTTGAGACCTTTTTTTTTTTTTTTATTTTATTTCGGGCCTCCGGCAGGGAGGACCACGGGCTAGCTTGAGCCCGTCAGAGAGATCCTGTGAAAAAAGAGAGGAGAGTGTTCGTGGTGCTGGCGTGCGGCACGAGGACTGGCTTGTCCATCCTGACGAGGAGTGCGGGGTAGAAAGGGGCACTCAGCAGGATACACTCTCCGTGTTTGAGACCTTAAGATAGAATGGATTTTTTGCCTTGTTAAAAGAAATAGACTATAGTGTGATTGATGTGTCCCTGTGAATTAAACGCCTTCAGGAGGGGTCGTTCTAGTCTCTTAGTCCTGGAGTGGGAATTACCACCTTTTAACTAAGAATGATGTGTTTGTGATTAATTATGTACGTGGGTGAATATAGTCCTGGCATACTAAGGGGTAGTAAGTAATTTGTCATATTATAAGTGGCTGTGTTTTGACGTTGTAAAGTGACCAACCACTTAGCACTCGCCACACTCATTTAGCTCGGTGTGTGTGTGTGTGTGTGTGTGTGTGTGTGTGTGTGTGTGTGTGTGTGTGTGTGTGTGTGTGTGTGTGTGTGTGTGTGTGTGTGTGTGTGTTTACCTTCTTGTTGCATACAGGGCGATAAGCTATATTTTTTTTTACCCTACCACACTATCTATGTTTATTAAGTTTTTCCTTGTATATAAGCGCGCGCGCGCGCGCGCACACACACACACACACACACACACACACACACACCACACACACACACACACACACACACACACACCACACACACACACACACACACACACACAACTTCCTTCTCTCTTCCTGTTTCTCCTTTTCCTTTTTTCATCAGTAACAGAATATAATATCATTCTCTCTCTCTCTCTCTCTCTCTTCTCTCTCTCTCTCTCTCTCTCTCTCTCTCTCTCTCTCTCTCTCCTCTCTCTCTCTCTCTCTCTCCTCTCTCTCCTCGTTCTCGCTTCATACCAGCACTTGTCTCCATCTCTCTTCCCTCTTCGCTCTCACACTTTTGTCGTAACCTTACCGCTTAAAAAAAACTTTATCTTTTGCCTTACTGTGTACTTGGCGGTGACGTTTTGGCCGAGGGCTGAGAGAGAGAGAGAGAGAGAGAGAGAGGAGAGAGAGAGAGAGAGAGAGAGAGAGAAGAGAGAGAAGAGAGAGAGAGAGAGAGAGAGAGAGATAAGAGAGAGGAAGTAAGGAGAGAGATTGATTAGGTTTGGTTTAGATTGGAATAGATTTAGGTTAGGTCCTCGTCTCTCTCTCTCTCTCTCTCTCTCTCTCTCTCTCTCTCTCTCTCTCTCTCTCTCTCTCTCTCTCTCTCTCTCTGGTCAATAGTACCCATATATTACACCTCTCTCTTTCCTTTCCTCTCCTTAAATCCCTTCCCATCCCTTCCCATCCCTTCCCTTCCCTTCCCTTCCCATACCATCCTATCCTATCACTTCCCATC
>JACEEZ010011324.1:62500-70000 GCA_016584305.1 Chionoecetes opilio
AAGGTACTGAAAGGAAGGTAGGGAAGGGAAGGGGAGGTACTGAAGGGGATGTACTGAAGGAAAGGTACTGAAGGGAAGGTAAGGAAGGGAAGGTACTGAAGGGAAGTAGGGAAGGGGAGGTACTGAAGGGAAGGTACTGAATGGAAGGGGAGGTACTGAAGGGAAGGGGAGGTACTGAAGGGAAGGTACTGAAGGGAAGGGAGGTACTGAAAGGAAGGGGAAGTACTGAAGGGAAGGGGAGGTATGAAGGGGATGTACTGAAGGGAAGGTACTGAAGGGAAGGTAGGGAAGGGGAGGTACTGAAGGGAAGGTACTGAATGGAAGGTAGGGAAGGGGAGGTACTGAAGGGAAGGTACTGAAGGAAGGGGAGGTACTGAAGGGATGTACTGAAGGGAAGGTACTGAAGGGAGGTAGGGAAGGGGATGTACTGAAGGGAAGGTACTGAATGGAAGTAGGGAAGGGGAGGTACTGAAGGGAAGGTACTGAATGGAAGGTAGGGAAGGGGAGGTACTGAAGGGAAGGTACTGAAGGGAAGGGAGGTACTGAAGGGGATGTACTGAAGGGAAGGTACTGAAGGGAAGGTAGGGAAGGGGATGTACTGAAGGGAAGGTACTGAAGGGAAGGTAGGGAAGGGAGGTACTGAGGGAAGGTACTGAATGGAAGGTAGGGAAGGGGAGGTACTGAAGGGAAGGTACAGAAGGGGAAGGTACTGAAGGGGAAGGTACTGAGGGAAGGGGAGGTACTAAAAGGGAAGGTACTGAGGTGAAAGGGGAAGTTACTGAAGGGAAGGGCTGAGGGAAGGGGACAGGGTACTGAAGGGGAAGGGAGGTACTGGGTCAAGGGGAGGTACTGAAGGGAAGGGCTGTGTCAAGGGGAGGTACTGAAGGGAAGGGCTGTGTCAAGGGGAGGTACTGAAGGGAAGGGCTGTGTCAAGGGGAGGTACTGAAGGGAAGGGCTGTGTCAAGGGGAGGTACTGAAGGGAAGGCTAGGGTTGAAGGGAAGGTACTGAAGGGAAGGCTGGTCAAGGGGAGGTACTGAAGGGAAGGTGCTGTGTCAAGGGGAGGTACTGAAGGGAAGGTAGGGAAGGGAAGGTACTGAAGGGAAGGGCTGAGGGAAGGGGAGGTACTAAAGGGAAGGGCTGAGTGAAGGGGAGTTACTGAAGGGAAGGGGAGGTACTGAAGGGAAGGGCTGTGTCAAGGGGAGGTACTGAAGGGAAGGGCTGTGTCAAGGGGAGGTACTGAAGGGAAGGGCTGTGTCAAGGGCTTAAAGGAGGAGGAAGAATAAATTGTAAAAATGAAGGGAATACCTTAGAAGTTTTGCTCCAGGACCGAGAAAATAAATAATAAAAATAATGATTCATAATAGTTAATATATATGATTTAATATGTTAATTGAGTGATGTATAATATTTATTTCTGAAGTTTTTCACGTATCTCTGATCGAGTGGTTTTCCCGCCAGAGAGCCGCAAAAAATTGACCGAGATTGTTGGCGAACACGTTTTTGCCATTTTACCACGTAACTATTAGTCCTAGAGGAACATTTTATAGAAGCAAAGTTGTGAAGGTTGATGAGTTATCCGGCTGCCATCCCTAATCCATTTGATCATATACTTTTGAGAAAATTGGTATTATGCAAAAAAAAAAAAAGAATTTGTCATTTTCTCAGTAACTTACATTCCAAAATAATTTTACTATAGCTTACAAGAAAGGTCTTTGCCTGCTCTATCTTTGTTATTTGCGACATTTTTTGGCTACGCCTCAGTTTTTGAGTTATATGAAAAAAACGTGATTTTCGATCAAAATCGCAAAAATTCCAAGGGGTACGTACCCCTGCAGATTTTGGTGGAAATTTCACACCTCAGATTCTCATGAAAGTTTGTCCACAGCGGCTTTGCGTCACGCTGAACACAAATCTGGAGTCAGTTTTGTGATGACTACAATGCTTCACCCTATTTAGACCTATGTACCCTTATGAAACCATTGGCAATAGCCATCAATATAGATGAAATTATTTTAATGTTAAGTACAGTCATATTGAGGTCAAGGATTGTGTTGCAGATGAAGGGAAGGGAGGGGAAGGGAAGGGAAGGCAAGGGAAGGGAAGGGAAGGGAAAGGGAGGGGAGGGGAAGGGAAGGGAGAGGATTGTGAATTCATAAAGTCAAATCATAATCGGATTGAATTGAAAGTGTGTTTGGATCGTATGAATAAGTTTTGTGCTAAGCTTTCAGTCGATTATGTGTGTGTGTGTATGTGTGTGTGTGTGTGTGTGTGTTTGTGTGTGTCTGTTTCTGTGTGTGTGTGTCTGTGTGTGTCTGTGTGTGTTGTGTGTGTGTGTGTGTGTGTGTGTGTGTGTGTGGTGTGTGTGTGAATGAAGAGGTGATAGCTGTTAATAAGTGTGTGTTAATCTAAAGAAAAACTGGATATATATAGATCGAACTAGTAAATGAGTATGCTACAGCTAGGTAAACACACACCCCACACACACACACACACCCCACACACACACACACACACACACACACACACACCACACACACACGACCACACCCTGCCGCCGGGCCGGAAGGGAAGGGCTAACAATGGAGGGAGAGAGAGAGAGAGAGAGAGAGAGAGAGAGAGAGAGAGAGAGAGAGAGAGAGAGAGAGAGAGAGAGAGAGAGAGAGAGAGAGAGAGAGAGAGAGAGAGAAAAGAACATGAGATTTTAAACAAAGGATTTTCCATCAGACTATTAAAGAGGACAATTGACTATAGTAAGAGGGAATGACTCTCTCTCTCTCTCTCTCTCTCTCTCTCTCTCTCTCTCTCTCTCTCTCTCTTCTCTCTCTCTCTCTCTCTCTCTCTCTCTCTCTCTCCCTCTCGCCCTATAAAATCTCCCCATACCGTCAATATAAAACTGACCTTAACCTTTGTCGAGCAGCATCACTTTGCATCACCAAGACACCAAAACAAGAAGGGCGAAAATACACCATTTATACGTCCCTGTATAGGCCTAAGAGAGCTAGGGTAAGGGGGGGGGGGTATTTGACGAGCCTACTGACCTATATAACCCTCGACCTAGCCACAGCTTTCCCGATAGAGACCGAGAGAGACCGATAGAGAGGCCAAGAGAAACCGAGGAGGCCGAGAGAAACCGACAGAGACCGATAGAGAGGCCGAGAGAAACCGACAGTGACCGATAGAGAAGCCGAGAGAAACCGACAGAGACCGATAGAAAGGCCGAGAGAAACCGACAGAGACCGATAGAAAGGCCGAGAGAAACCGACAGAGACCGAGAGAAACCAAGAGAAACCGACAGAGACCGAGAGAGGCCGAGAGAAACAGAGACCTAGAAAGACCGAGAGAAACCGACAGAGGCCGAGAGAAACTAAGAGAAACCGACAGAGACCGAGAGAGGCCGAGAGAAACTGAGAGAGACCAAGAGAGACCGAGAGAGACCAACAGATACCGAGAAAGACCGATAGACAAATAGATGGAGGACAAAAGATGAATGAAAGGGAAATTAAATTGAGAAAGGAAACTAGGTTGGAGGGGAAAGAGAGGGGAGTGTTATGGTGAGGCATGGGAGTACTTTGCCTTCGAGGAGAAATGGGTGAGTTAAGATAGGGTGAGAGGGGAAACTTGAGTAAAGGAGAGAGATTGTGGCAAGGGAAATGGGTAAGGAAGGGAGTGTGTAGGGAAAAGGTTATGGTGAGAGGACTTGAGATTGTGAGAGAGGAGAGAGAGGGGGAGAGAGAGAGAGAGAGAGAGAGAGAGAGAGAGAGAGAAGAGGAGAGAAAAGAGGGGAGAGAGGAGAGAGAGAGGAGAGAGAGAGAGAGAGAGAGAGAGAGAGAGAGAGAGGATAATATGGTATGTAGAGTAAAAAAATAGGACTGAGATGTTAGAGAGAGAGAGAGAGAGAGAGAGAGAGAGAGAGAGAGAGAGAGAGAGAGAGAGAGAGAGAGAGAGAGAGGATAAAAGGATGAGAGAAAAAATGGACTGAGATGGGGAGAGAGAGAGAGAGAGAGAGATGAGAGAGAGAGAGAAGAGAGAGAGAGAGAGAGAGAGAGAGGGAGAGAGAGAGGAGGATACTGTTTGAAAAGTAAAAAAAATAAAAACCACACACACACACACACACACACACACACACACACACACACACACACACACACACGTACTATAGGGAAATCAATAATGCAATAAATGTCAGTGTTATATTTTACGTTTCCAGAATTGTATTATTTCTTCCAGTCGATATATTTTTGGTGTAAGGAAAGGAACCCGTGAAAAGATTTATAGATTCGGGAAGAGAAAGGCAAGATTTTATTGGTGTATTTCTTTAAAGGTCCTGAAAAAAAGAGCTTCTAGTATATCTTCTAATAATATTTTATCTAGTATCTCTACCTCCTATCTGTATTTCTCTCTCTCTTTTTCTTATCTTGTTGTCTTCCATTTAATTCTAGTTTCTTATCTTTCTTCTCATCACCATCTGTATCTTTTTTTAGTCGACAATTATTATTTTATTTTTCAAGTCGGAAATTTCCTCATCCAGTACTAACGCAAAAAGATGTCAGTTCTCTCTCTCTCTCTCTCTCTCTCTCTCTCTCTCTCTCTCTCTCTCTCTCTCTCTCTCTCTCTCTCTCTCTCTCTCTCTCTCTCTCTCTCTCTCTCTCTCTCTCTCTCTCTCTCCATTCACTCACTCACTCACTCATGGAAACCGAGGGATAACAATTTTTTTTAAGAAAGGAAGCATTTTGTAGCAGTTAACAGGTATTAGCCATTAAGTTCTCTCTCTCTCTCTCACTCTCTCTCTCTCTCTCTCCTCTCTCTCTCTCTCTCTGTTTATGACCAAAATTCCAAGGCTGACTAGCATACCGTCGTGGTGGAAGGAGACGGGAGGCGCCTTAGTTCATTTAGGTTCTGTAGAAGGCGCTGTAGGCGGGGCAGAAGGGATGGAGAGAAGGAGAGCCATAGGAAGCATAGGATAGATAAGATGTTCTAATGAAAGGCTTTTAAGGGAGTGAAAGAAAGAGAGAGGGAAGGATAGGGAAGGAGAGAGAGAGAGAGAGAGAGAGAGAGAGAGAGAGAGAGAGAGAGAGAGAGAGAGAGAGAGAGAGAGAGAGAGAGTGTGTGTGTGTATTAACCCCTTGAGGCCCAGAACGTAATTTCCATTGTAATTTGACCACCATTAGATGATTTTTAATGAACTATAAGCAATATTTGTAGATATGACCTGTTAGTATCCTTGTCGACTAACTAATTTGGTATATTAAGTGACTTTTCTTAATTTTATGGCTCGACAACATACATTTTTTTTTATAGCAAAGGAAAAATCTGGGCGTGAAGGGGTTAAGGAGTTATATAAGGTCGTTTGGGGGTCGCATATAACTTTTAAGAAGGCAGAAGAGTGTCTAGGGGGCACGTCGCGGCTATATATTTGCGTGACATGAGTTGTGGCGCGAATAATTAGAGAACTTGGCCTCATAAAACCTCCTGGGTGGCGCCGCCGTTTTCTCCTGCACTCTGTTTGTTTGTACACACGAGGGGAGACTGTGATGTGTGAGGTGTTTTGATACGTCTTGTGTTGCTTGTTTTAAGGGGTTTTAGTACAGAAGGGTTGTGTGATATGGTATTTAGTGATAATTTGTTTAGTGGAAGTTACATATATAATAGATTGTGTGGTGTACGAGAGGTCTTGCTACTACTACTACTACTACTACTACTACTACTACTACTACTACAAAAATATAACAAAACTAGGGGGGGGGGCACTCAGTAGAGCGCATACCTCCGCCCGAATATAAAAAGGAAAAAAAAATAAAGGGAAAAAAAAAAAAATATATTATATATATATATATATATATATATATAATATATATATATATTTATATATATATATTTTATATATATATGCACTCAGTATGAGCGCATACCTCCGGCCGAATATTTCATAAATTGGTTGCCATGGCAACACTTGTCAATAGATTTCATCCAAAATTAAATCAGTCCTTCCTTATACTAAATAGACTTGGTATACCGAGTTTGGTCCAAATCTATTCGTAACTTTTCGAGAAATCCTGTACACTAACAAACAGACAGACAGACAGACAGATCGGGGTGAAAACATAACCCCTCCAACTTCGTTGGCGGAGGTAAATATAACTTTCTCACATCATCTGATCATCTCTCAAAACAAAACAAATATGAGATGAGTAACAACTTCAACAGCCTCTTTCCTTTCCTCGTAGTGCCTCTTTCCTCTCTTCTTATTGCCTCTTCCTCTTAGTGCCTCTTCCTCTTTATGCTTCTTTATTACTCTTTGTGACGGTGGGAGAGAAATAGTTAGGGAAGAGAATGATCAAAGTTACGAAAGCTAAGATGGTCTGGGGAGGGCTGTAAATGGGAAAGTATAGTGCAAGATTAAGGAACATTTGGCACAGGAAAGGCAATGATTGGAGAAATTACTGCGAGTGATTAGATGAGAGAGAGAGAGAGAGAGAGAGAGAGAGAGAGAGAGAGAGAGAGAGAGAGAGAGAGGAGAGAGAGAGAGAGAGAGAGAGAGAGAGAGAGAGAGTATAGGCAGGGAGAGAGAGAGAGAGAGAGAGAGAGAGAGAGAGAGAGAGTATAGCAGAGAGAGAGATATATTGTTATTCTTGTATATAGATATAGTGAAAGGTCATTGCTAAAGATATATAGACGAGGCTCACATAAGCGATATATCCAGCCTTATGTTGACTTGTATACAGAGATAAGGGAAGGCCATTGATATAGATAGATAGTAAAAGAATAGTAATTTATATAGATGCATAGACGAGGCTCACATAAGAGATATTTTCACTCTAATCAACACTTGTATTCATTTTTTACTTTTATAGGAAGAGAATCGACGATATTTTATAATGATACACAAACGAGGCTCACAGAAGAGATATTTCCCAGCTAATCAACACTTGTATTTAATTTATTTGACTTGAATAGGAACAGAATGGAAGGTAACTGATAAACTGATACTAATTTTAGAACCAATAATAATCTCAGCGTATCAGATCTATGTTAAAATAATTCCATGTCTCATAATTTCTCACTTAATGAACAAAGGTTACTATAACAGACTACTACTATTTATACTATCTACTACTTAACTATTTAACACTATCTATCTACTATACTATACTATCTACTATTAACTACTACTACTATTTACTACTATCTATACTATCTACTATATATACTATCTACTAATATTTTACATTACTATCTACTACTATACTTCTACTACTACTATCTACTACTACTATACTACTATACTACTATCTAACTACTACTTACTATCTACTACTACTACTACATATCAAATTATACTATTTCTACTACTATCTACTACTATTCTACTACTATTCTACTATTCTACTAATATTCTACTACTATTCTACTACTACTATACTACTACTATTATACTACTATCTACTACTACTACTACTATCTACTACTACTACTATTCTACTACTATCTACTACTATACT
>JACEEZ010011324.1:72500-75000 GCA_016584305.1 Chionoecetes opilio
TATTTTGTGCAATTTTATTCACCACCTGTTGAGTGTGTTGCAGGTGGCTTGTGTGTGTGTGTGTGTGTGTGGTGTGTGTGTGTGTGTGTTTGTTTGTTTGTTTGTACTTGTGTGTGTACAGTTTTATTCTAATTCCTTGTTTCTTTTTAACTTGTAATTTGTGATAATGTAATCTTATTTTATGTATCTAAAATGCGATGTTAGTTTCAAAGTTTTGTTTTTAGGAGAGTTGCTGAATTTTTAGGTTGAGCTGATAGGACATGACATATATATTACATGGAAGTATAATTTCTATGTGACAATAATACTAAGGCGCCACATCGTTTCCCATCAACATTTTTTTAGACCCATGATACTTTTGTTACTTACTGACTAGAGTAAATTTCTGGTCCATGAGTGATTTTTGTGGACCGTAAAATATCTATATCTATCTATCTGTGTATGTGGTTCTATTTCTTGGTTCTCTACGTAACTGTATGTATCTCTTCCCCTCTCCCCTTTATTCTCTGTCCCCTAGTGCCGTACTCATGCCTTCCCTTCTTCTCTTTCAGAAGGTGAGGTGAGGAAGATCTGGGAGTGCGGGTAAGTTCAGACCTCCGACCTAGGAAACAATGTATTGAAGCTAGAAATAGAGCTAATAGAGTGTTAGGATTCATTACCAGAAGTGTTGAAAGTAGAAGTACAGTGTATTGAAGCTAGAAATAGAGCTAATAGAGTGTTAGGATTCATTACCAGAAGTGGTTTGAAAGTAGAGTTACACGTGTATTGAAGCTAGAAATAGAGCTAATAGAGTGTTAGGATTCATTACCAGAAGTGTTGAAAGTAGAAGTACAGTGTATTGAAGCTAGAAATAGAGCTAATAGAGTGTTAGGATTCATTACCAGAAGTGTTGAAAGTAGAAGTACAGTGTATTGAAGCTAGAAATAGAGCTAATAGAGTGTTAGGATTCATTGCCAGAAGTGTTAAAAGTAGAAGTACAGTGTATTGAAGCTAGAATAGAGCTAATAAGTGTTAGGATTCATTACCAGAAGTGTTGAAAGTAGAAGTACAGTGTATTGAAGCTAGAAATAGAGCTAATAGAGTGTTAGGATTCATTGCCAGAAGTGTTAAAAGTAGAAGTACAATGTATTGAAGCTAGAAATAGCGCTAATAGAGTGTTAGGCTTCATTACCAAAAAGTAGAAGTGCGGAAGTTATACTAAAGCTTTATCTGGCTCTAGTCCGACCTCACCTAGACTATGCGGTTCAGTTTTGGTCTCCGTATTACAGGATGGATATAGCCTAGTTAAAAACAGTGCAGAGAAGGATGACCAAAATGATTCATGGGATGTGTAACTTTTGTTATGAGAAGAGATTGAAGCTATTAAAGTTACACTCACTTGAGAGACGCAGAGTAAGGGGCGATCTGATAGAAGTTTTTAAGTGGATAAAGGGATTTAATAAAGGAGAGGTATGAAAACTTCTTACGGCTATTAACCAGGGTAGAACAAGAAGTAACGGATTCAAGCTGGAAAAGCGTAGATTTAGAAAGGAAATAGGGAAAAACTGGTTCACAAATAGGGTGGTTAATGGTTGGAATGGTCTCAGTAGACAGGTGGTTAGTGTGGAGTCATTAGAGAGCTTTAAAGGGAGGCTAGATCAATTCATGGATGGGGATGAAAGGTGGATGTAGGTAGTGTTAAGTAACAGGAACTACCTCGTGTAGGTCTCGCGGCCTCTTGTAGCTTCCTTATGTTCTTATATTCTTATGTTCTTATGTTCTTATGTTCTTTCCTTCCCTTCCTTCCTTCCTTCTTCCTCTCTTTCGCGACCCTTGATACTTTTCTGAATCCAGGTTTTTTTTCTCCATTTTTAATTTTTGTTATGCCTCCTCCTCCTCCTCCTCCTCCTCCTCCTCCTTAGTGTGTCACCGCACTGCGACTCATCATGCAAATCCACTACACTCAAAATTTTTCCCATTAAATGCAGTAACCTCTCTCTCTCTCTCTCTCTCTCTCTTCTCTCTTCTCTCTCTCTTCTCTCTCTCTTTTTCGCCTCCTCTCTTTTTTCTCTCTCTCTCTCTCTCCTCTCTCCTCTCTCTCTCTCTCTTCCCCCTCTCTCTCTCTCTCTCTCGATACGTTTCCTTCTGTGTCTTTTATCTGAAAATATTTTTTTTGCACACACACACAACACACACACACCACAACACCCCACACACACACACACACACCACACACACACACACACACACACACACACACACACACACACCACACAATGACCTTTCCCTATATCTGCAAGCTTTCCTCCAATCACGTGAGAGAAAGGTCAAAAAAGGTCAGGTTTAGGTCATTGGTGTTGTGTAGGGATTAGTGGAGCGTGTAATGGTGGTGGGGGTGGTGGTGATGGTGTGGTGGTGGTTTGGGGTAGGGTGTGGTGGTGGTGGTGGGGTGGTGGTGGTGGTGATGATTTATGATGTGGTTGGTGGTGGTGGTAAGGTGGGTGGTGGTGGGTGGTGGGTG
>JACEEZ010011324.1:92500-107500 GCA_016584305.1 Chionoecetes opilio
TCAAGAGTTAAAATACCAAAAAATGAGAGAGAGAGAGAGAGAGAGAGAGAGAGAGAGAGAGAGAGAGAGAGAGAGAGAGAGAGAGAGAGAGAGGAGAGGAGAGAGAGAGAGAGAGAGAGAGAGGAGAGAGAGAGAGAGAGAGAGAGAGAGAGAGATAGTATGAATGGAAGTAATGGAGGGGGAGGAGGAAGAGAAGGAAATATAGGAGAGGAGGAAGAAGGAATGAAGGAGGATTGGGAGTTAGAAAGGAAGGGGAAGAGGAAGGAAGGAAGGAAGAGAGGGTTAAAAAAAGGAATTTATTGAGGAAACGAAGGAAGGAAGGAAGGAGGGAAGGAAAGAAAGGAGGATTAGATAATAAATAAAAGTGATTGGAAACGAAGGAAGGAAGGAAGGAAGGGAAAGTAAGAAAGGAAGGGAAAGAGGAAGGAAGGAAGGAAGGAAAGAAGGAAGAGAGGGTTAAAAAAAGGAATTTGTTGAGGAAACGAAGGATTGAAGGAAGGAAGGAAGGAAGGAGGTGGTTTAGATAATAAATAAAAGTGATTGGAAACGAAGGAAGGAAGGAAGGAAGGGAAAGTAAGAATGATGGAAGGAAATGTTATAAAAGTAAAGAAAAATGAAGAAACGAAGGAAGGAAGAAAATAAAATGAAAAAAAATAAAAATGAAAATAAATAAAAATAATAGAAATAATATGTAAAAATAATGGAAATAATGGTAAAAATAATGGAAATAATGGAAGTAATGGTAAAATAATGGAAATAATGGTAAAAATAATGGAAATAATGGTAAAAGTAATGGAAATAATGGTAAAAGTAATGGAAATAATGGTAAAAATAATGGAAGTAATGGTAAAAATAATGGAAATAATGGTAAAAATAATGGAAATAATGGTAAAAATAATGGAAATAATGGTAAAAGTAATGGAAATAATGGTAAAAATAATGGAAGTAATGGTAAAAATAATGGAAATAATGGAAGTAATGGTAAATATAATGGAAATAATGGTAAAAAATAATGGAAATAATGGTAAAAATAATGGAAATAATGGTAAAAATAATGGAAATAATGATAAAAATAATGGAAGTAATGGTAAAAATAATGGAAATAATGGTAAAAATAATGGAAGTAATGGTAAAAATAATGGAAATAATGGTAAAAATAATGGAAGTAATGGTAAAAATAATGGAAATAATGGAAGTAATGATAAAAATAATGGAAGTAATGGTAAAAATAATGGAAATAATGGTAAAAATAATGGAAGTAATGGTAAAAATAATGGAAATGGTAAAAATAATGGAAATAATCGTAAAAATAATGGAAGTAATGGTAAAAATAATGGAAATAATGGTAAAAATAATGGAAATAATGATAAAAATAATGGAAGTAATGGTAAAAATAATGGAAATAATGGTAAAAATAATGGAAATAATGATAAAAATAATGGAAGTAATGGTAAAAATAATGGAAATAATGGTAAAAATAATGGAAATAATGATAAAAATAATGGAAGTAATGGTAAAAATAATGGAAATAATGGTAAAAATAATGGAATATGTTTAAAGCGTTGTAAATTCCCTCTCTCTTCCCTTCATCCCCTTCCATTCCCTTCCCTTCCCTCCCCTTCCCTTCCCTTCCCTTCCCTCCACCCTCCCTCCCCTTCCCTTCCTTTCACCTTCCCTTCCCTTCCCTTCCCTTCACCTTCCCTTCCCTTCCCTTCCCTTCCCTTCCCTTCCATTCCCTTCCCTTTCCTTCCCCTCCCTCCCCTTCACCTTCACCTTCCCCTTCCCTTCCATTCCCTTCCCTTTCCTCCCCATCCTTCCCTTCCTCCCCCTTCCCTTCCCTTCCTTCCCTTCCCTTCCCTTCCCTTCCCTTCCCTTCCCTTCTCTTCCCCACCCTTCACTTCCCTTCCCCTCCCTTCCTTCTTTTCCCTTCCCTTCCCTTTTCCCTTTTTTCCCCACCCTTCACTTCCCTTCCCTCCCTTCCTTCCCTTCCCTTCTCTTCCCTCTTTTTCCCTTCCCTTCCCTTCCCTTCCCTTCCGAGAGAGAGAGAGAGAGAGAGAGAGACGAGAGAGAGAAGGGAGAGAGAGCTAGAGAGAGAGAGAGAGAGAAAAGGAGCGCGCAAGGTCGATCCCAAAAAATATAACATTCCCGCGATTGTGTAGTCTCAGATAAGCGAATCTTGGTACAAACCCCAAAGAATATACCAAGCGTCAGGTGCGAATATATTTACCAAGGAGAGGTGCGGAAATTTACAAGGCTTTAACCCCTTCACGCCCAGAATCTTTCCTTTGCTATATATAATCGTCTGTTTAGCCATAAAATTACGAAAAAGAAAATCACAAATTACCAAATCAAAATTAAAAGGATTCTTAAAAGTTATATCTAAAAATCTCTTAATGGGACAAAAATTAAATTAAATTAGCTTCAAAGGTTAAAAAATAGTTCTCCCACTAAAAATTTTCCTTCCATTCCTTCTTTTTTTTTAATTCTTATTTTTCTTTTTTTTTTGCTTTTTCTTTCTTTCAAAATTTTTTTATTTCTTTCCTTCCTTCTTTTTTTTCTCCTTTTGTTCAACTTCCCTAATTTTTTCCACTTGGTTTAAGGATAAAAAAGAATTAATTCCAAGGTCAGGGGTAGCCCCCATTTGTCCCGGGAATATGAGTAAAGGGGGGAAGTTTCACCCTTTCCGGGGGCTGGAAGTGGGGTGGTGTGGGTGTGATTATTCTGGTGGGGTTGGTTTTTTTGGGTATTTGTGGTGTTTTTTTTTTTGTTTTCATTGTTTGTTTTTTTGGTTTTTTTATTTCTTTTTTTTTGGTTTTATTTTTTTCCCCTAGTTTGTTTATTTTTTTTTTTTTGTCTTTTTTTTTTTGGTAAGTAAAAATTTTGTTGGGTTTTTTTTTTTTTTTGTTTTTTTTTTTTTTTTTTTTTTTTAAAGGGGGTTTGGGGGGGGGTGGGAATTTGTGGAAGGTAGTGGGTGAGTGTGTGTGGTGGTGGTGGTGTGGGTTGGTGGGTGTTGTGTGGTGGTTGGGGTGTGTGTGGTGTGTGGGGAGGGTGGTGGGGGAGGGAAGAGGAGAATTGGTTGGGGTTTGGTGTAGGGGGGAGTAGAGGAGGTGGTGGGGGAATATAGAGAGAAATTAGTAAGAGGGAAAAAGGTGGTGGGGGGAGGGGAGGGAGGGAGGGAGGGGGGGGGGAGGGAGGGGGGTGGGGGAGGGAGAAGAAGGGGAGGAGGGGGAATTTTGGGGGAAAAGGGGAAGGGGAAAATTAAGGGGGGGGGGTGAAAAAAAAAAAATGTAAAGATAAAAAAATAAAAAAAATAAACAAAAAAGAAGCCCAAGGTAATAAAAAAAGGGGAATTTACGGGGGGGAAAAAAGGAAGGGGAAAAAAGGGGTTTTTTTATATTTCAGAAATTTAATAAAAGATGCAAGAACAAATAAATAGAGGGAAAAAATGAAGAAAAGAAAAAGGTGGGGGAGGAAGAAGATAAAAGGGGGAGAGAAATTAGGGCTAATTTGATATGGGGGGGGTGAGGTTAGGGTTTTTTGGGTTGGATGTGTTTAGGGACCCAAAAAACCCCCCCCAAGGGGGACCCGGGGGGGGTATAGTAGGGAGTAGTTGGTAGGGTTGGTGTATGGTGTGTAGTGGTTTGGTGGTTGGTGGTTAGGTGGGTGGTGGTGGTGGTGATGGCGGTAAAGATATGAATAGCTGTGAGTGATGTTTTTATTTTCGCGTGAGAGATATTTATACTATAGCGGCGGAGGGTGTGTGTGCCATCCTGCCCTACCTCCCCTTAACCTTCCCCTTAACCCTCCCCTTAACCTTCCCCTTGTTTTCCCCTAAGTACCTATCTTACCCTTATCTTACCTATATATATATATATATATATCATACCTATCCTTACCTAACCTTATTACTAATGTTTATAGCCGTCTCTATATACTACTACTACTACCACCACTACTACTGCTACTACTACTACTACCCCTGCTATACTACTACTACTATACTACTACTACTACTGCTACTACTTCAATTCTCATTCAAGGGCGTTTGTTTTTATTTTCAAATGTTATGAATATAGATACTTGTAACATATGAGAGAGAGAGAGAGAGAGAGAGAGAAGAGAGAGAGAGAGAGAGAGAGAGAGAGAGAGAGAGAGAGAGAGAGAGATGAGAGAGAGAGGAAGAGAGAGAGAGAGAGAGTTAGTTAGTTCACATTAGCAACACCCAATTAGCCCCAAGAGGAAGGTAAACAAAGAGGTTAAAATTACATCCTCAAGAAGTTACGAGACTGTAAAACACACACAACACACACACACACACACACACACACACACACACACACACACACACACACAACACACACACACACGGGAGGAGTAAAAGAAATAGCGAAAGAGAAAAAATAGTCTGTCACATGTACTTAGTGGGAAAAAGAAGAAGAGGAGAGGAGGAGTAATAAATATGTCAGAGAAGATAAAAATAATTGATACTCTTTAAAATAGTCAGAAATAAGACGTTAATGACACAGAAGAAATATTTGTAACGCTTTTGAGACGTAGACAAAGTGGCTTCGTGTCTTTAGGGTGACGGATGAGCAGAAGGAGGGATGGGACGGGAGGATGGGACGGGGACGGGACGGGACGGGACGGGACGGGACGGGACGGGATGGGATTGGACGGGACGGGATTGGACGGGACGGGGCAGGGCGGGACGGGACGGGACGGGAAACGGGATTGGACGGGGCAGGACGGGGACGGGACGGGGAAGGGACGGGACGGGGACGGGACGGGACGGGATGGGGAAGGGACGGGACGGGAAGGGAAGGGAAGGGAAGGGACGGGAAGGGAAGGGAAGGGACGGGGGGAACAGGATGGGGGGGACGGGATGGGAAGGGAAGGGAAGGGGCGTTGGGAAGAAGAGCTTTATGGTAGCCGCAGGGATCACGTAGGTAGGATAAATATACAGAAGGCGAGAGAGAGGGGAAGGAGGACATGTATTCAATGTTTACCTCGACACAAGACAACAGGCAAGCGGGTTTTTTAAGGGCTTACTGATGTAGTGAAGGAAGAATTACAGTAAATAAGTGTTAGTTTTGTGTTATTTTGAGTATAAAGAAGATTATGTTTACCATCTGATATGTATTTTTAAGTAGTATTGTCTGTCTGTCTGTGTCTGTGTGTGTGTGTCTCTGTCTGTCTGTCTGTCTGTCTGTCTGTCTGTCTGTGTCTGATTGTCTGTCTGTCTGTCTGTCTGTGTCTGATTGTCTGTCTGTCTGTCTGTCTGTGTCTGTGTCTCTGTCTGTCTGTGTCTGTGTATATATAGATGAAGCGTGTGTCAGCGTGTATACTGGTGCGTCACAGCGAGTGGTGACATAACAGTGTGGGGAGGGAGGGAGGCAGGGAGGCGGGTTAGGCAAGCTGGGCCCAGTCTGGAAGCCGCCCGCCGCGAGTCTTGGCCCTGCTCCAGCGGCACCCACCCACCCTTGCTGTGTGTAGGGAATCGATGAATTAGCGCCACCCTTCCCTATAGACAGGCCACCCGCACATCCATCACCGCCTTAACAACTTGAGACCCACAACGTAATCTCCATTGTAATTTGGGTACCATTAGATGATTTTTAGTGACTATAAGCATTATTTTATAGATATGACCTGTTTAGTATCCTTGTCGACTAACTAATTTGGTATATTCAGTTAGTTTTCGTTGTTTTATGGCTAACAAGAGACGATTTTTTATAGCAAAGGAAAGATCTGGGCGTGAAGGGGTTAACAACACTCACATTGCCTACACGTGCTCCCCGCATACCTCATAACTGTTTTTTTTTTTTTTTACCACAAAGGACTGGCCAAGGGCAAAAAAAGTAACAAAAAGCCCGTCCTGTTCTTGGTCTATTATTTTTTACTTGGATTCTAGTATTTATGTTATTTATTTACTATCTATAAGTATACTGTATTTTTTTTTTCACATCACTAAGGACTGGCCAAAGGCAAAAAAATTAGAAATAACAAAAAAGTAACCCATTCTCTTCTTGTTCTGAACTGTTCTTGGTCTATTATTTTGTACTTGCATTCTAGTACAGTATGTGTGGTGTGTGTGTGTGTGTGTGTGCGTGTGTGCGTGTGTGCGTGTTCGTGCTCTGACATGTCTGCGACGGTAAAATGTTATCTTTTCTTTGCTTCAAAACTTTGGAGAAAATAAAGGCTAGCTATTTGTTGCGATTTGCATAAACACGCGAGTCACTGTGACGGGGAGGGAGGGAGGGAGGGAGGGGAGAGGGGAAGAGGGGAGAGAGAGGGGAAGAGGGGAGAGGGGAGAGAGCGTGACAAGAGAGGGGAAATGAGACGTGCCTGGTGACGCAGGGAGCTATTTAAGGGTGCATGTGCAATTACTAACGTGGGTCCAGGGGGTGTGAAGGTGGTGGTGGTGGTGGTGGTGGTGGTGATGATGGTGGTGGTGGTGGTGGTGGTGGTGGTGGTGATGGTGGTGGTGGTGTGAAGGTGATGGTGGTGGTGGTGGTGGTGGTGGTGGTGGTGGTGGTGGTGGTGGTGGTGGTGGTGGTGATGGTGGTGGTGGTGGTGGTGGTGGTGGTGGTCAGTAGGTCTATTGGTGGTGGTGGTGATAGTGGTGGTGATGGTGATGGTGGTCAGTAGGTCCATAGTAAATCACCATCAAAATCCCACCACAAATCACAATAGTACCGCGTTTCAGCTTAATTTTTTTGCCAATAATTCACGCATGCTTATCTCACCACTGTCTTGGGAATACCAACACACGCTAGTTCGACTCTCGTTAGCGGCAACACAGGACACTTACATGGTTAGATTTACGAAAGATTTAAAAAATAAATAAGGAAAAACTGGTTCACAAATAGGGTGGTAAATGATTGGCATGGACTCAGTAGACAGGTAGTTAGTGCGGAGTCATTAGAGAGCTTTAAAGGGAGGCTGGATAAATTCATGGATGGGGATGCAAGGTGGATGTAGGTAGTATTCAGTAACAGGAACTACCTCGTGTAGGTCTCACGGCATCTTATAGCTTCCTTATTTTCTTATGTTCTTATGTTCTTATGTTCTTATGTTCTTATGTTCTTATGTTAGAGGTTCTGTAGTATCAAGGAACATGTGACTGTGTTTACCTGTTGCGCTGCTTGGCTGTTGCGTGTTTCCAAGCCACACCGTCTCGCTTATTATTACAGGCTCTGACGACAAGCGAGTGTGTCAATTACCATTATTGAGGCAACAAGCGGCCACCGTGCGATAAAGGAAATTATGTCGTTGCTTTTATTATTTGCTCATATCATTTTACCGTTGAACTCTAAAAAAAAGTTACAATTGGAAAGTAAAGAAAAGAAATATATGTAAATAAAAAGATGGAGAAGAGTAAAGAAAGCCATATCAACCAGAGAGAGAGAGAGAGAGAAGAGAGAAGAGAGAGAGAGAGAGAGAGAGACACAGTTCCTATGACGTATACATCGCCTGTGTTTCATTAAGGTATCCAATCCCGTGTTGTGAGCCGTGAACGCACTCCAGGCACCCTCAAGCCTCTATAGACGCTTGGAGCCTCATTAAGGGATCAGCTCCAGGAATCTATCGCCGCGCACCAATCAGCATTAACCAGGTTACCCGCGACAGCCAATCACGTTATCGCTACACAGACGAGGCTGAATATGTGAAGGAAAGGCGAATTTTAGGTAGCATATCACAGTTTTAGGTAGCATATGACAGTTTTAGGTAGCATATGACAGTTTTAGGTAGCATATGACAGTTTTAGGTAGCATATGACAGTTTTAGGTAGCATATGACAGTTTTAGGTAGCATAGGACAGTTTTAGGTAGCATAGGACAGTTTTAGGTAGCATATGACAGTTTTAGGACAGTTATAAGTAGTATAGGACAGTTTTAGGTAGCATATGACAGTTTTAGGACAATTTTAGATACCATATGACAGTTTTAGGTAGCATATGACAGTGTAGGACAGTTTTAGGTAGCATATGACAGTGTAGGACATTTTTAGGTAGCATATGACAGTGTATTAAGATAAAGATTCATAATTATATAAGGTGAAAAATAGTTACTCTTCACAAATTAAATGAAAAGTGGTGCATATGATACTATTTGAAGCAAAATCACATGGTTTTTTGCCAAGTGAGCAAATACAGTAGACTTAATTTATGTATGTATGTAATGCAGATGTATTTATTTAAAGCATTCGGCTACTGGAAGTGAAAATGGATTAGTGACCAAATATGGTATGGAACGAAAAAAATAACGTTATTAACCGGTTACAGGGATATGAAAATAACGTTTTTGCTCCGGAACAGTAAATATGATAACGTTTTCGTTTCCGTTTCGAGAATAATTTCGTTCATTTTGGTTTTGGTTTTCGTTCTCTTAAACCCTTGAGACCCACAACGTAATTTCCACTGTAATTTGGGTACCATTAGACGATTTTTTAGTGACTATAAGCAATATTTTAATAGATATGACCTGTTTAGTATCCTTGTCCACTAACTAATTTGGTATATTCAGTTACTTTTCGTTATTATATGGCTCGACAACATATGATTTTTTATAGCAAAGGAAAGATCTGGGCGTGAAGGGGTTAAACCGTTTCCAAGCCCTTGTTATAGGTGAAGTAACTAACACCTGGCTATTCCCAAGGCCTGGAGGAGCAGTAATTATCAGGGACAGGTTTTTTCCTAAGTTTTAATTCCTTATTCACCACTTCTATCAAACCTAATTTACCGATAAAACTCTTCCTTATATACTCTGCCCATATATAGGTCATCATATTTACCCTTCTTATACCTCTTATAATACTGTATAAGGTGCAGTAGCTATCAGGGACAGGTTTTTTCCTAAGTTTTAATTCCTTATTCACCACTTCTCTCAAACCTAATTTACCGATAAAACTCTTCCTTATATACTCTGCCCATATATAGGTCATCATATTTACTCCTTATACCTCTTAGAATACTCCATTCATTTCTTGCTTCACCACCTTACTCTCTTCTAACCTTAACGTGAGACTTAAGACTATTTCAACAACAAAGCATTTATATAACACTGAATTAATAATGTAACTTTTCGTTCTTAACTTAAGCTTACACCGGGCAAATCTAAGTAGTTTTATAGGTGAAGTAACTAACAATTGGCTATTCTTAAGGCCTGGAGGAACAGTAGTTATCAGGGACAAGTGTGGGTCGAGACAGACAGAGGAAAAGTCAAGGTGTGTGTACGAGTGTTGCTCCTTTGATAAACAAGTGGTTGTGGAGAGCCCTTGGGAGCGAGTCTTGAGGGGTGTTTAGAGTGTTGAGTGGCCTAGGTCACTCGACACACATACACACACACACACACACACACACACACACACACACACACACACACACAGAGAGAGAGAGAGAGAGAGAGAGAGAGAGAGAGAGAGAGAGTATAAATCAAAGCATCAATCATATCTCTCTTTTTTTCCTTCCCTTCCTCCTTCTTCCTTCCTTCCTTCCCTTCCTACCCTCCTTCCTTCCTTCCTTCCTTCCCTCCTTCCTTCCTTCCTTCAAAGAGAGATAATCAGTATGCATCAAAACATCAATCATATCTATTTTCCTTCCTTCCTTCCTTCCTTCCTTCCTTCATCCATCCTCACTCTGTTAAATTCGAAAACTTTCTTCCCTCAACCCAAATCATTTCTTGCAAACTCAGATTACTCCTCATAACTTCTCTCTCTCCTCTCTCTTCCTCTCTCTCTCTCTCTCTCTCTCTCTCTCTCTCTCTTCTCTCTCTCTTCTCTTCCTCTCCATTCCCACTCCGCCCACTCAATTCCCACTCCGCCCACTCCATTCAATCCAACAAACCCCTCAATTCCCCCACATACGATTCCTATATTTTCTTTGTCGTCTACCTTTCTACTACTACTACTACTACAATAATAATAATAATAATAATATAATAATATTTCTCTCTACTACTACTTCTACTACTCTCTCTACTACTACTATCCTACTCTACTACTCTACTACTCTACTACTACTACTACTATACTATTACTACTACTACTGATCTACATATTACTACTACTCTATACATCATATACTATACTACTATATACTTTTTTACTAAATTCTTTCTACTACTACTACTACTACTATACTACTTATAACTACTACTACTACTTACTAACTACTAACTACTACTACTACTACTACTACTACAGGAAAAGAGAAAAGTTTTTTTTTTTTTGGGGTTTTTTTGGAGAATAAGAAGAAAAAGTTAAAGAGAGAAAAGTTTAATAATCAAAAAAATCAATCAAAAACCCCTTTTTTTTTTTCCCTTTTCCCCTTTCCCTTTCCCCTTTTCCCTTCCCCCTTTCCTTTCTTTAAAATTCAAAACTTTTTTTTTTCAAAAAAAATCATGTTTTGGCCTTTCAAACACCCCAATCAAATCTTTTTTTTCCTTTCCCTTCCTCCCTTTCCCCCTTTCCCCCTTTTCCCCTTTTCCCCTTTCCTTCCTCTCCTCCTTTCCCCCTTCCCCCTTCCCTTCCTTTCCCCTCCCCCCTTTTCCTTAAATAAAAAAAATCATTAGCCCAAAATTCCTATATTTTTTTTTCCCCTTCCTTTTTTTCCCTTTCCTTCCTTCTACCTCTCTTTTTAAATAATTAATTTTTTTCGCCCTCACCAAACCCAATCATTTTCTTTGGCCCCATTCTCATATTACCTCCTCCATAACTCTCCTCTTTTCTCTCTCTCCTCATCTCCAAATTCTTCCTTCTCCCCCCTTCCCTCTATTCTGTTTTATTTTCCCCTCCATTTCCCCCCTTTTCATCCTCCTACTCCTTTTCTCTCTCCCCCGCCTTTTCTCTCTCTTTTCCTCCATCCCTCTACTCCTTCTCTCCTCTCCCCAATCCCCACCTTTTTGTTTCTTTTCTCTCTCCTTCCTCTTTTCTAATCCATCTCTACTCTCCCTACCCATTTTTCTTACTCCCCACTTCCCCCGCCCGCCCCACTCATTTTTCCATGATCCAAACCACAACCCTCTCAATTTTCCCCCCGCCCCTTACCTTCCCATATTTTCTTTTTCCTCCTTAACCTTCCCCCTTTTAACCTACTACTACTACTCCCACTATACAAAACTACTTACTTACTCTTAAAAATAAAATAATTCAAAAATAATAATACTATTAAATCCCACTGGCTATTTACTACTACTCTCTAAAACTACAAATCTATTTCTACTATACTATTTACTACCTACACAAAACCTCCCCCTTTATTACTCCCCTACCCCCCTCCTTTTTTTAACCCCCCACCCCCCTCCCTTTACTCCCTCCCCAAAATGAAAAAAACCCCTCCCTCTAACCCTACGCCCCCCTAACCCCTTAACCTTTTACTCCCCTTGCCCCTGTTAGGGGGATATACTCCCCTAACCAAAAAACCACAAAAATCTACCACGGAACCTTCTTTTTACTACTAAATACTACCCTTAAACTTATTTTAACCCCTTTAACCCCTAAACCTTATTTACTTCAAATCCCCTACCCTTTTTTTCTAGCCTCTTCTTTAACATTTAAAACTACAAACCCTCTAAACCCCTTAAAACCCCTTCTAAACTTACAAGGGACACTACCTACCTTCCTTCCCCAAAATTTACAAATAACACTTAGGGCTTGGGGAACTTCCCCCCTTTTACTTCTTGGGCCCTCCCCCTTTATAACCTCCCCCCCTTTACTATTTTACTTAAAAACCTTAACCTTACTACTTACCCCCAAAAAACCTAAAATTTTTTTAAACCCTATTTTAGGAAATTAAATACCCCTACTCTCCTCTATTATTTTCTACTTTCTCCCCCCACCTACTTCTAAGGGGGTTTACCATTTCTCCTTCCTAATCTTTTCTACAACCATTTGGCTTTCCCCTTACCTTAAATATCTACCTACCCCTTTAATTATATTACTCCCCTTCACCATTTTCTAAGGAATAAACCTACTCCCCCTAGTCTTTATTGGGTCTACAACCCCCCTACTCCAAAAACTACTACTATACTACTACTACTACAATACATTTTTACTACTACAAATTTATTTACTACTTTTTTACTACTATTTAATACTATACACTATTACTACTACTACTCTATTTTACTCTCTACTATTTAAAAACTACGTTACTATTTTATATTACATACTACTAGTACTACTACTACTCTATAAACTACAAATCTTCTACTATTACAAATCTCCCTACTACTACTACTAACTCTGCTACACTCTACTGTTTACTAGCTATCCTAACTACTACTACTACTACTACTCACTACTCTACTGTCTACTACTACCCCCCTACCTTTTTTTTAAAACCCTTTCTCCAACCCCACCCATTCCTATTCCTTCTATTTTTTCTCCCTTTACTTCAAACAAATAAAATTATTTTTTACCTCTCTCTCTCCTCTCTCTCCTCCCTCTCACATTTTTCCCTTTTCGGTCTCCCCTCTCCACTCCGTTTCTTTTCTCACCCTTTCTCCCTTTTCTCCTCTCTCACCTCTTCCGTCCCTTCCTCTCTAAAAATCTCCCTTTCCTCTCTTCTCTTCCTCTCCCACGCCTGGGGACTTCCCCTCTCTCTCTCCTCCCTCCTTTTTCTCCTCTGGGCTATCTCCCCTCCTTTTCCTTTTTTCTGTCTTTTACTTTTTTTCTCCTCATCTCTTTTTCCTCCCATTCTCTCTCTCTCCCGTCCCGTTTTGTTTTTTCCCCGCCTTTCCCCCTTCCCCCCTTCTCCTCCTTCCAAAAAACCCCATCCGTTTTTCCTCCCTCCTTTTTTCCCTCTCCCCCTTTTCCCCCCCCTTTTTCCCACGCCCTCCCTCGTCCGCCCCCCTTCTCGGGTCCTCCCTCTTCTGTCTTTCTTCCCGCCCCCCCCTTTTCCTTTTTCCCCCCCTCCTGCCGTTCCCCTCTCTCTCTTCTCCCCTTTTTTTCTCTTTCCCCTTTTTTCTTTTCTCCCTTTTTTCCTTTTTTTTCTCCCCAAAAAAAAAAAAAAAAATAAAAAAAAAAAAAAAAAAAAAAACCCCCCCCCCCCCCCCATTTTTTCCCTTTCCTTTTTTTTTTTTTTTTTCCCCCTTTTCTTTTCCCTTTTTTTTGCGTGGGGAAATGTGGTTTATAAATCCCACCAAATTCTATTATTAGCTGCCCGTGCGAAAGTATATTTTTCTTTCCCGGGAATTTGGAGGAGGGGAAGAGAGAGAGAGGAAAAAAAAAAACCACCACACAGACAGCCCAGAGAGAGGGGGTATATAGACGGGACACAGACAGAAAAGGCGGGGTAACAGACAGAAAAGGACAAAGGCAAGACAAAACAACAGACAGCGGGGACAGACAGAAAAGACAACAAACGGACGACAACAGGGGAAGACAAACACTTTACAGGGAGAAGACGGGAAAACAGACAGACAGACAGACGGGCAGGCAGGCAGACGGGACAGGCAGGCAGAAAAGAGAGACAACAGAGAGAGAGACAGACAAGAGAGAGACAGAAAAGAAAGACAGGGGGGGGGGTTTGGGACGGGAACAGACAACAACAGACAACAGAGAAAAAAGGGAAAAAGGGAGAAAACCCTTATCAATGAAACAAAGAGAAGAAAAAAGGTTAAAAAAAAGGGGAATGAAAGGGGGGAGAAAAGGAGAGTTTGGGTAGGGGGTTTAAAGGAGGGGAGGAGAGGAGGTATAAATAGAGAGAAAAAATAAGGAAAGGGAAAAAAGGGAATGAAATTTTTTCCATACAAACTTTGGGGGTTTTTGGGGGTAACATTAAATTTGGGGGGAAAGGGGAAGGGGAAGGGAAAGGGAAAGGGGGAAGGGAAGGAAGGAAGGGGTTTGTCTTTTGGTTTTATTTTCCCCACATTATTTTTTGAAGAAAAATTTTCCCCCTCAAAACCTTTCTCTTTTTCTCTCTCTCTCTCTCTCTCTCTCTTCTCTCTCTCTCTTTTCTCCCCTTCCCCTCCCCCTCTTTTCCTCTCTCTCTCCCCTCCCCTTGGGAAAATTTTTGTCATTATTTTTACAACTTTTGGTTTTTTTTAAAAAGGGGTTTTTTAATGCTTTGTATGGAAAAAAAAATCGGGAAAGGACCCCCTTTAATTGCTGGTAAAATTGATTTTGGGAAAGGTGTTGGGGGCGGGTTAAATAGCGTAAGGGACATAAACTTTTGTTAAATATTACAAAAAATCCCCTCATGGGCAGCTCTTTTAAACAAGGGAAAATTTAAAGTTTGGGGCCTCAAGGGTTAAGTTTTTGGGTGGAAGGGGGACGTGCGGGGGCCCGGGTGTGACAGTGGTGATTGGGGTTTTAGTAATAGTGCGCGGTTTTTTTGGGTAAGGGCCCCGGGATGACCTTGCTTGATGTAGATTTTTGGAGGGGGTTTTACATGTAAACGTGGGGACCCGGAATTCCCGGGAAAAAGGGGAAATTGGGTTTTTTTTTCACATTTGTTTTTTAAGGAAACAAAGGGTTTAAAGGGGGTTTGAATTGAAGTAACCCAAAAAAATAAAACGCCGGGTTTCCTTTGGTCCCAGAAAAAATGATTTTAGGGAAACAATTTTTTTTTTTTAAAGGGTAGTTTTAAAAAAAAATTTTTTTTCCTCAAAATTTGCGGTGTAGTAGCCCTTATTTTTTTTCCCAAAAAAAATTCAGCAAAAACTAGCTTTTTTTTAATAATCAAAAAAACCATGAGGTTTAAATAAAAAAGGTTACCCAATGATAGAGCGGGTTAAAAGCCCTTTCTAAAAAACAGCAATGTTTAAAAGCGGGCCCAAAACCCTTTTCTAATATTACAAAAAATCTTTTTTTTGAATTCCAGTAAGCGGGGAACTTTAAAGTAAATGACTCATTTGTTTTTTTTTTTAAAAAAAACCATTTTTTTTCCCTTCAAAAAGGGTCTCTGCGATAATGGACGGCGGGGTTGGGGACCCCATCGGGTACAGTTTCCGCCCACCCTTCATGACGTTGTTTGCAAATATTTTCCCTCGAGGACAA
>JACEEZ010011324.1:117500-120000 GCA_016584305.1 Chionoecetes opilio
AGTAGGAATGGGGAGAAAGTAGGAATGGGAGAGAAAGGATGTAGGAATGGGAGAGAGAGAAAGTAGGAATGGGGAGAGAAAAAAGTAGGAATGGGGAGAAAGAATGTAGGAATGGAGAGAGAAAGTAGGAATGGGGAGAAAGTAGGAATGGGAGAGAAAGTAGGAATGGGAGAGAGAGAAAGTAGGAATGGGAGAGAAAGTAGGAATGGGAGAGAAAGTAGGAATGGGAGATAAAAAAGTAGGAATGGGGAGAAAGAAAGTAGATGTAGGAAAGTTATTAATCAGGATATGGGAAGGAAAGTAAGGGATAAAAAAACAATATTATTTTCCTTTGAGATTTCGAAGAGATAGAAACAAGAGATAAAACAAGACAGACCATTTATTATAAGGGCAACATTAATTTTTTTTCCCTCGTAATAATTTTCCTCCTCTTCCCGGGATCGTGTTATAAATATACTTTTTTTCGGGATTCTGTCGAGGAAAAAAATATATATGAGTGAGAAATGGATGTCCCTACGGCGTGATGATGTTATGAGATCCGGTAGACTGGTAGGGGGAAGATTTCTTACGAGCTTTTTTTAACTCTGAAAATACTAATTCTTTTTTATAGAGTTTAAGATCATGAAAATACTCGTTTTTTTAGAATTTAAGATAATAAAATTACTCGCTTTTTATAGTTTAAGATGATGAAAATACTCGCATTTTTTAGTTTAAAATTAAGAAAACAAGTAAATATTTTTACGCTTTTTTTAACTCTGAAAATATTCGCTTTTTTTTAGTTTAAGATTAAAAAAAAGTTATTCCTTTTACGCTTTTAATGAAGTTTGAGGTACAGAAAATTTGTCATTAGAATTTATATGAGTGAATTCATACTTACTAGTGCAATGATGATGGTAGTAATAATGATAATGATAATAATAATAAGAAGAAATATAAGAATAATTGTAAAAACATTTTCTGGGACATTCATTTTTTTCTGCTTAGAGTCAACTTCCGGTCTTTTCAATGCGTGTCTTCCTCCTCCTCTTCCTGGACCAGCTGCTAATGTTTCGCCCTAAACTCCTCGTCATTCAGGAAGAGCAGCCAGGAAGATGAATAGGAGGAGGAGGATGGAGGAGGAGGAGGAGAAAAGGTGCTAAGTAACTCTGTATTCAAGAAGTCTCGTGTTCAAACCTTGCCTTGTGCGAGGAGACAAGGGGTGTTTCCTTACCCTGGGGGAGGCAAACATGGGTGACGCGTGGGTGAGTGGTCTAGACGTGGGCTGGAAGTGGGCTGAGGGTATGGGTTATGAGGAAAATGGACTTAAATTTAGTGCTTTTAGAATTAGGTCTTTTAGATTTAGGGCTTTTTTATTTTGGGCTTTTAGATTTAGGGTTTTTTTATCTTGGGCTTTTAGATTTAGGGTTTTTTTATTTTGGGCTTTTAGATTTAGGGCTTTTAGATTTAGGGCTTTTAGATTTAGGGCTTTTAGATTTAGTGCTTTTAGAATTAGGATTTTTAGATTTAGGGCTTTTAGAATTAGGACTTTTAGATTTTGGGCTTTTTGATTTTGGGCTTTTAGATTTAGGGTTTTTTGATTTTGGGCTTTTAGATTTAGGGTTTTTTGATTTTGGGCTTTTAGATTTTGGGCTTTTAGATTTAGGGTTTTTTGATTTTGGGCTTTTAGATTTAGGGCTTTTAGATTTAGGGCTTTTAGATTTAGGGCTTTTAGATTTAGGGCTTTTAGAATTAGGACTTTTAGATTTAGGGCTTTTTGATTTTGGGCTTTTAGATTTAGGGTTTTTTGATTTTGGGCTTTTAGATTTAGGGTTTTTTAATGTATGGCTTTTAGATTTAGGGCTTTTTTATTTTGAGCTTTAGATTTAGGGCTTTTTAATTTTTTGTTTTTGATTTAGGGCTTTTAAATTTAGGGCTTTTAAATTTAGGGCTTTTAAATTTAGGGCTTTTAAATTTAGAGCTTTTAAGTTTAGGGCTTTTTGTTACCTCTTTCAGGGGCCTTAACGTGGGCTGGAAGTGGGCTGAGGGTATGGGTTATGAGGAAAATGGGCTTAGATTTAGAGTTCATATATATTTTTTTTTTTTTTTTTTGTCAATGGCCAGATGTAAACAAAAAAAAGTATAGGTTATAGTTATTCTTAATGATGTAAACAAAAGTTATAGGTTATGAACGGAATGGGCTTGAATTTCAGGCTTTTAGATTTGGGCTTTTTGTTACTGCTTTTTTTTGCCCTTCGTTAATTCTTTATGTAACAAAAAAAAAAAAAAAAATTTGGATGGGGATGTAATTTTAACTCTCCATGCAAACTTATAGCCATGAGAGATTCACTACTGCTCCACCCCCACCCACAACCACCCACATCCACCCACACCCACCCACATTCACCCCACCCACCCACCCACAATCACCCATACTCACCCACATCCACCCACCCCCACCCACAACCACCCACACCCACCCACACCCACCCGCATCCACCCGCATCCACCCACTCCCTCCCAC
>JACEEZ010011324.1:125000-137500 GCA_016584305.1 Chionoecetes opilio
GAATAGGTTCTCTTGATTAATGACATCAAAACCTTTTAGGATCTTAAAGGTTTCTATCAAGTCCCCACGGATTCTTCGATCCTTTAAGGAAAACATATTAAATTTCCGCAGTCTCTTCATAAGATGAATTTCGCAGGGATGGAATTTGTTTGGTTGCTCTTCTTTGCACTGATTCCAATTTGGCTTGATCTTTTACGAAACAGGGCGACCAGAATTGAACGGCATATTTCAAGTGCGGCCTAACCAAGGACGTGTATAATTGTGTCATTACTTTCGGAGTTTTATTGTTCAAAGTTACGTTTAATAAAGCCCAACATCATATTTGCCTTTTTTACTGGCAGATGGCAATGCGGACTGGTTTTCAGATCATTACTGATGATGACACCTAAATCCTTTCCTGCTGTACTTCAGTTAACGATTTATTTTGCATTGATAGTTATATTGAGGTTATCGTTGCCTATATGCATTACTTTACATTTATCTGAATTGAATTTTAATAGCCATTATCACTCCAATCTGATAGTTTGGCGAGGTCACTTTGTATGAGTTCGCAGTTTTCTCTAGTATATGCTTTTACCGCCTAATTGGTGTCATCTGCAAATTTCGATATTTTAGATACAAGTCCGCAGTCCAGATCGTTGATATATATCAGAAAAAGAGTAGGACCCAAGACCGAGCCCTGAGGCACCCCACTAGTAACATCTAACCAATCAGATGCCTCGCCATTTATTACTACCGTTGTTTACGATTTGAAAGCAATCGCCAATCCATGAACATATTGCTCTCCTAAGAATGTGCCTTAGCTGGTCAACAGCGTTTGGGAATGTATCGAAGCTTTGAAAATCAGGTATATACATCCGGGGAATTTAGCGTCCCTTTGAATAATGACATAAAACATAGGTCAGATTACACATCTCTCTCTTCTCTCTTTTTTTTTTTTCTTCTCTCGCTCTCTCTACATCCCCTCTCTTCTCTCCATTCTCGTACATCCCCCCTCTCTTCTCCCTCCCTTCCTCTCTCAACACACACTAGGTAAGGGCAAAAGAAAACACCTTCTTCCATACCCTGCCTTCCTCCTTCCTTGCCTTACCTTACGAACACATTTTCTGGCCGCGCCAGTAAAGTTAAGGCAACAACTAGGCTGACGTGATGTGGCTGCCGCGGCGCGAGGACCTTTAAAATCGTGTTTATGAGGACGCTTCCTCCTGACGGCGCGGGTAGTTTCTGCGTCGGAGGAAAAGTGTCAACAATAACGTGTGGTTTTACTTGGAAGAAACTGGTTTTTTTTTTTTGCTATCTTTTGGTCATTTGTTTATAGTTCGGAAATGTTGTGTTTTAATTTAGACAAAAAATGTAAAAGGATGTTGAGTGAATGGTTGTTGTATGCAACTTTGAGAGAGAGTGATTGATGAGTGAGTGAGTGAGAGAGAGAGAGAGAGAGATAAAATAAGATTTTCATCCTATCTAGACCTTTGCAAGTACCAACTACAAGTTTATTGACTATACAAAGCGCCCCGCCACGTCAGCACGAACTAGACGGACTCGAACCGCTGACCGAATTGCACAGGACGCTGCCATTGCGAGCTCCACGTCTCTACAACCTTGCCACCCTGACGAGAGAAAGAGAGAGAGTCATCCTGTCTAAGACTAATGGAAAAATACTTGTATCTACTAATGTACGTAGGTGCAAATGTGTTGTGCATGTGTGTGTGTGTGTGTGTGTGCGTGCGTGTGTGTGTGTGTGAGGCTGTAAAGTATACGCCTAGCAATGAATAATTCTCGCTGGGTTGCCTGGCTGCCTCTCCTCTCTCTCTCTCTCTCTCTCTCTCTCTCTCTTCTCTCTCTCTCCTCTCCTCTCTCTCTCTCCCAACTTCCAATTATTACCTAATTGTTGGACAGGGATTGTAGGAGAGAGAGAAGAGGAGAGAGAGAGAGAGAGATAGAGAGAGAGAGAGAGAGGCGCCTGAGGGTCAAAGGTGAACTCAAACCTGACCTCTGAATGTGAACGACCAGTGTACCATTTGTCTGTATTGTATATATGAATACCTGTTTGTGTGTGTATGTTGTGTGGTGTGTGTGTGTGTGGGTGTGTGTTGTGAGAGTTAAGCATTAAACAAATACTTAAACCAGAGGAAATAGAAGGGAATGAGTGATATCTCTCTCTTCTCTCTCTCTCATACCTCTCTTCTCTCCTCAATGTCTCTCTCTCTCCTCCTCCATCGTCTTCTCATCCGCATCTCTCTTCCTTCTCTCTTCCTCTCATCTCTCCTCCTCATCTCGTCTCTCTCTTCTCCGTCTCCTCCCTCCTCTCTCTCTCTCTCTCGAGCATCCCTCCGGCAGTCCTCTCCTCTCAAGTACAATATTATTTTTCTAGGCTACGTACAGAGTCCTCCGTTACCGAGTAAGTGTCCTCCCGGACAAGTGTAGTGCGACCGCTTGAACATCCTTCCGTAAGAGCCGGAGAAGAGGGGTCAGAGGGGAAAGAGGGTTCCAAAGGGCGTAAGAGGATTACATAGGATTACCATAGGAATAACAGACACCAGGAGACCTATTGGTCCATGACGAGGGTATCTGCTAAAACTACATACTACTACCTATCACTACATGTAGAAAACAGTTGGAAAATGATACCATGTCCCCTAAAAGTAGGAACATGGAAGTTTCATAGTGCAGAAAGATAGGTAATGAAATATACTAACTACAACTACCACTACCACTACACCTAATCGATACGGGGGACTAGATACGAATTCGCACTATCAATACCATTTACTTTACAGTGCGCGTCAGTCTGTTTTTGAATGTAGTTATTGTGTTGGCTCCGACAACAGTTTGCTGTACTTGTTCCATCGATTCACGACGCTAACAATTGAAATAATTTTTTACGGGAGATCGTGATGCAACGTTTGACCGTTTAGTTTTTAACCATTATTTTCTTGTTTGTCACTTGAGTTGAAAGCTCGATAGGTTTCTTCATTGAATTAATGACTCAAACCGTTTAGGATTCTGGAAAGTTTCTATCAAGTCCCCACGGATTCTCGATCCTTTAAGGAAGACATTATTAATTTTCCGCAGTCCTCTTCAATAAGATGAATTTCGCAGGGATGGAATTTGTTTGGTTGCTCTTCTTTGCACTGGATTCCATTTTGGCTTGATCTTTTACTAACAGGGCGCCAGAATTGAACGGCATATTTTTCAAGTGCGGCTACCAAGGACGTGTATATTGTGTCATTACTTCGGAGTTTTATGTTCAAAGTTTACGTTTATAAAGCCAACATCAATTTGCTTTATCCTGGCAGCTAGGCAATGCGGACTGGTTTCAGATATTACTGATGATGACACCTAAATCCTTTTCCTGCTGTACTTCAGTTAACGATTTATTTTTTGCATTTGATATTTATATTTGAGGTATCGTTCCTATATGCATTACTTTACATTTATCCTGAAATTGAATTTTAATAGCCATTTATCACTCCCAATCTGATAGTTTTGTCGAGGTCACTTTGTATGATTCGCAGTTTTTCTCTAGTATATGCTTTACCGCCCTAATTTTGGTGTCCTGCAAATTCGATATTTTAAGATACAAGGTCGCAGTCCAGATCGTTTTGATTATACAGAAAAAGAGTAGGACCCAAGACCGAGCCCTGAGGCACCACCACTAGTACATCTAACCATCAGATGCTCGCCATTTATTACTACCCGTTTTGTTTACGATTTGAAAAGCCAATCTCCAATCCATGACATAATTGCTCTCCTAAACGATGTCCCTTATCTTGGTCAACAGTCCGCTCTGGGGACTGTACGAAAGCTTTCTGAAAATCAAGGTATATTACATCCGGGGAATTTTAGCGTCCAGTTTTGAAATAAATGACATTAAAAAAACGAGTAGTTTGTTTAGCAGGATCGTTTTTTTTTTTTTTTTTTTATATTTCAATCCATGCTGGGAGTTTGTAATTGATTTCATTTTCATCGAGAAAAGCACTATTTTATCCCGCAATATTTTCTCAAAGAGTTTTAACAATCACGGACGTTTGACTAATTGGGGCTATAATTACTTGCTAGGCTCTTACTCCCTTTCTTGAATATCGGTGTCAATTAGCTAATTTCCACATACTAGGAACATTTTTGTCCATTAGTGATTTATCGAGATATCTTTAATGGTAGCGAAAGTTGACTGTGACATTCGCGAAGTAATTCGCGGGCGAAATTTCGTCCACCCCCACTGGATTTTTGCTGGTCGAGTTTCTACAAATACTTTGATATTTCCGTCTACTGTTATCTTCCCTATTTCCATCTATCACTTTCGAGTCCCGCATACATGGTTTACTGGTTCTGGTAATGGAGCTTCGTCTTTTCTTTATAAATACCGCATTAAAGTATTCATTGAGTAACTAATGCCATGCTCTTATTAGCATTTACCAAGATGTTATTCTTTATCTTTCAGTGGCCCAATACCTGCTTTGACCGTTTTTCTTACTTTCGACGTATTGAAAGAACCTTTTTCGGGTTTGTTTGGTTTCCTTTTGCAATTTTTTCTCATACTCCGCGCTTTTGAGACTTAATTAATCCTTTGCAGCGACGTTTTAACGTCATTGTATGTCTCTAGAATCGCGTCCGTATTTGATCGCTTGTAAACTTTATATACGCCTCGTCGCTACCATGATTTTTTGATCTTCATTAATCATCCAACCTTGGTTTGTTTATGTTATTTAGGCGTTTTCTTATCTGGGAACATGTTTTTTCAACCACCGATTGGAGTTTATTTGTGAATAAAATTACACATTTTTTCGGCGTTATACCGTTTAGTAGTCAATCCAATCACTTCGCTTCGTACCTCTGCTGATCTTCGTGAAATCTGCTTTATTATAATTGGGATAATAACCGATTTTCTGTGATTGTCTACATTGCAATTTCGCGCATCTGATTACCTGTGATCACTTTGCCAAATGTTCACTCTATCTCGCAGAATCAATCATTCAGTTGTCGGTAGTGACAACTAATCTAGGATCCTATTATCCCTTGTAGGCTCACGGACCACCCTGATTTTTAAATATACTTCCGTTTACCATATCAAGCAATCGCGTACCTTCTCTATCAGCAAAATTATTATTCCAGTTTATACGCGGTAGGTTTAAATCTCCCCATATAATTGGTGTCGTTTATTCTTGTTGATAACTACTTTATCTCGTCCATCAGAGGAGGCCATCGACTTGCCGCATTAGATTTAGGAGGACGATATATTGTCCAATAGTTAGCAATTTACCGTTTTAGCCTTTAATCTTTGCGTAGACTGAGGCATAATGATCTTTATTTTAACTTTTAGATTTTCGATTGCTTTGCAAATTATCTTTAATTGTAAAGAATGACACCTCCACCTGCTTTATGCCGTAACAATTTAGAATGTCTTATACCTGGAATGGCTATTTCAGCTAATAAATGTTTACTTTTGTGTTGACCCAGCTCTCAGTGATCCTGACGATTCTGGCGGTTTCGGCACAAACGCATGCTATTAGTTCGTTACGCTTTAAAATAATGCTTCTGGCATTTGTATATAATAATTTAAGTTCTTTAATAGTTTTGAACTTAAATTACTATATACAAATGCCAGAAGCATTATTTTGGCATTTGTGGAGGAGGAGGAGGAGGAGGACAGGGAAAAGAGGACTAAAAAAAAATTGGTAGGGTTAAGAATTGTAAACACACACACACCACACACACACACAAACACACACACACACACACACACACACACACACGTCCATTAACTAATTATACAAGCAAAACATTGTGCTAACTTGTTTTGTAAGAGAGGCTGAGTGTACAGTTAGAGAGAGAGAGAGAGAATGAGAGAGAGAATGAGAGAGAGAGGAGAGAGAGAGAGAGAGAGAATCAATTAATCCTTTAGAACTGGAGGAAAGCAGGGACTCGCATATCCTCCTCCTCTTCTTCCTCCTCCTCCTCCTCCTCCTCCTCCTCCTCCTCCTCCTCCTCCTCGTCTCTTCCTTGTCCTTACTAACCATAAATTTCCTGTTCCCCATTCATCATAATTTTCCTTATTTTTCTTTCATCTTTTCCCTCTCTCTCTCTCTCTCTCTCGCTCTCTCGCGTCCGTCTCTCGTCTCTTCTTTCACATTCTCCGTCTCTCGTCCTCATCTCCTCCGTCTCTTCTTCTCTCGGGTTCGTCAGTCTCCTCTCTCTCATCTCTTCCTCTCTCTCTCTCTCTCTCTCTCTCTCTCTCTCTCTCTCATTAATTTTCTCTTCCAGGTCATTTCTCGAGATTTTTTTTATTATTTTCCTTGCCCTATTTTCAGCCTTATTTCCTTCTAGTCTAGGATCTATTTTCCTTGTATTTTCCTGTATTATTTTCTTGTCACTATTTTCAGCCTTATTTCCTTCTACTCAAGGTTATATTATCCTTTGTTATTTCCTGTATTATTTTCTGTGCACTAATTTCAGCCTTATTTCCTTACTGTCTAAGATCTATTTTCCCTTGTATTTTCCTGTAATATATTCCTTGCACTATTTTCAGCCTTATTTCCTTTCAATTTAGGATCTATTTTCCTTATTTTTATCATTATCTGTTCGTATTTTTTCACTATTTTCCTATTTTTTAGATTTTTTTCCTTTTTTTTCCATTTATCTAAATCCGTTTCCTTCATTTCTCGTCCAACTTATGCCGTCATTTTTTCTTTCATTTCTTTCTTTAATTTCTTTCTTCATTTTTTCTTTCATCTCGCAACTTTTCGCCTTATTTCCTTCTACTTTCGCCTTATTTCCTTCTACTTTCGCCTTATTTCCTTCTACTTTTGCCTTATTTCCTTCTACTTTCGCCTTATTTCCTTCTACTTTCGCCTTATTTCCTTCTACTTTCGCCTTATTTCCTTCTACTTTCGCCTTATTTCCTTCTACTTTCGCATCTTCTATTTCCTTCGTCCTATCTATTTTCCCTTGTCTTTTCCTGGCTTTCCTGACGCCTCGAGACAATAACTCACACTGGCCTACTTTTCCCTAATTTTCCTGACGCGCCGAAGACACAAAGAGAGAGAGAGAGAGAGAGAGAGAGAGAGAGAGAGAGAGAGAAGAGAGAGAGAGAGAGAAAAAAAAAAAATGTGGGGCAAAAAAAAAAATCTTGGGGTATATTTTTATCCTATTTTTTTTCTCTCCATTTGTGCTAACGAGTGCTATGTCCCCTCTCTTTCCCTCTTACTCCCTTTCCCCTCTTCCCCTTCCCTTCCCTCACTTCCCTCACTTCCCTCCCATTCCCTCACTTCATATCAGAGAGAGAGAGAGAGAGGGAGAGAGAGAGAGAGAGAGAGAGAGAGAGAGAGAGAGAGAGAGAGAGAGAGGTGGTTGAGTAATCCATCTTTGAGCCGCAACATGAAGTCAAGCGAGAGACTTCTTTGATTTATGATCTAACTTCCTTCCCTCCTCCCTCTATTTACTCTCCGCTCCTCTCTCTCTCTCTGTCTCTCTCTCATCTCCTCTCTCTCTTTCTCTCTCTCTCTTCATCATCTCTCTCGTCTCTCTCTCTCATCATCTCTTCTCTCTCTCTCTCTCTCACACAACACAACACACACACACACACACACACAACAACACACACACACCAACTACACACAACACACACACACACACACACACACACAAACACACACACACACACACACACAATGTTTACCTAGGAGGGAGTTCGGAACGCCTAACAGAAGGTCGTGGGGCCGAGCTCTTCAGGACGCAATGCGGAATTTGTGTTTCATGGAGGCGGTGGTGGGAGGAGCCAGGCGAACCATGGTGGCAGAGAGAGAGAGAGAGAGAGAGAGAGAAGAGAGAAGAGAGAGAGAGAAGGGGGCGGGTTGCATGGAGGTTGGGTGTAGGAGGAAGCTGGGAGGGGAGGAGCCTGGGAGGGAGGTAAGGAGAAGGATGAGGAGGAAGAGGAGGAGAAGAAAAGAGGAAGAGGAAGAGGAAGAGAGGGAGGCGGAGGAGGAGGAGGAGAAGAGGGGAGAGGCAAGGAGAGGAAGAGGAAGAGGAGGAAGAAGGTTGTGTAGGTAACAAGGGAGGCTGACGGAATGGGAGAGGAGAGAGAGGAGAGAGGAGAGAGAGAGAGAAGAGAAGATAGAGAGAGAGATAGAGAGAGAAGATAGGAGAGAGAGAGAGAGAAGGAAAAGGATATCATGGGATAGAAATGTAGCAGAAGGACATGGCAGGGAAGAAGGAAAGAAGGAGGAAGGAAGAGAAAGGAAGGAAGGGAGGAAATGGAAGAAGGAAGATGGGAGGGACAGAATACAGGGCAAATAAACTAGAGTAAAGGAAGGAAGTAAGAAAGAAGGAAGGAAGGAAGGAAGGAAGGAAGGATGGAAAGACAAGGTAAACAAGAGGATGAAAAAGAACACAAAATTGATTATATAGCTTTTCTTGCTGCCAAAATAATTTTTTCCTCAGGGTTTACAGTAACACATTAGGCTGGGTGGTGTTGTGTGTTAAAGGGAGGAGAGCGAGAAGAGAGAGAGAGGAGAGAGAGAGAGAGAGAAGAGAGAAGGAGCGAGAGGAGAAGATATATGGAAGAGGCCATTTTTTCCACTCACCCATACACGCAGCTTTTCCTCTCATCCGAACTTTCTGAACATGCACTAATTTTGAGTCATCTCTCCCTGCTGTGACCGGCCGCCCGCTGAGATGGTGCTATATATTCCTCTCTCTCTCTCTCTCCCCTCTCTCGTGTCTCCTCTCTCTCTCGTCTCTCTCATCTCCGTCATCTCATCTCTCTCTCTCTCTATTACTAGCTTTTTAATATTTAGTAGTTTACCCTCGTCATATAGATATTGTGTTGAGCATGGGTATTTATGCAACTAGTATGAAATTTGATTCTTAGGTTTTTGTGAACTCGCCTCAGTGATGCCATCGGTCAACTTTTTTTTCCCATCAAAGGTTATGGATAATTACTTCATAATAAGAATCACAAGGTGGAGGTATTGCCATCTATTCTTCACAAATGTTTCAGGCAATACTATTAGAGATGTTTCTTTGCAAATTTGCTCACATTGAAATCATATTCCTTGAAATTACACCAACCACACAATTTTATTATTGGCATGATATATAGACCCCCTAATTCTAATATTGGGTGATTTTATTGCATCTATTAAATAACTATATCATTACCACTTTAATCACCTCTAGGACACTATTTAATTATGGGCGACTTTAATATTTTTAAATCATAATGAAAAAATGCTCAAATTTTGATAAATATGTTCCATAGTTTACTACTTCTTTTCCACAATCAATAAACCAACACGTGTAACTGAAATTCGCCACAATCATTGATCATATCTGACTAATAAATTTTTGATAACTATTTAACAAGTGGGATATATTTAACTCAATTAGTGATCATTTCCCTATTATAGCTATTTTTCTGTCAATGATAGTTTTTATACTTCCAACACAGTGACTTTTCACAAAAAGAAACTAGCATTGAAAAAATATAATGATTTCAAGATGACTTCGCACAAATTTACACTGGAATACAAATGCATTGTATTGTGATGTAATGATCTTTTTGATAAATATAATGAATAGTTTTTAGAATGTATAAACAAAAACACTTTCATTGAAAACAACAAAATCAAAGAAGCATCAGGCAAACCTACATTACCCACCTATTAAAAAAGTTGATCAAACACCGAATAACTAACAAAAGCTATATGCAAATGGCCTTAACATATAAAATACTTTTAACATCTTTTAGAATAAATTGGACGGCAAAATAAGAAGAAGCAAAAGAAAATTATTATAAAACTATATTTTACAGATCATGCTCGGGATCCTTAAAATATGTGACATAAATCAACAACCTACTGGTTAAAAATAAAACTAGGATATCACCTTCTTTTCTTTGTCAATGGCGATACAATCACTGATAATCACAATGTGGCTAGGTCTTTAATAATCATTTCAGCATATATAGGTAGCAACACTTCTATAACATTCACGATACACAAGAGCATTTAACAATATGATCTTCTCAGAAACACCTCCCCTTTTTCTTTTTATTTAAGAGCCTACCAGACACCCACTGAAATCAATCAGTAATTGGCAATATGAAAAGTTACATCTCCTGGCCATGCTTAAAATGAAATAATATGAAAATAATAAAAAAATGCTCCTGAAATAATTTCACCATTTCTAGTATCATTATAAATAATCATTTCAAGAGGTACCTTTCCAGATCAATGAAAATTGCTCGAATTGTCCCTTTTTTCAAGAGACGGTGACAATTCTTTACTGCAAATTATAGACCAATTTCAATATTGCCAAGCTTTAGTAAGTTTTTGAAAAAGTAATGGTAAATGAGATTAATGGGTTACCTCTCAACACTCAATTTTAACTCCAACTCAACATGGATTGTCCGTCCCCAGTTTTCCACTGAATAGTCATCTAACCATCTCTGTCAGAACTTTACAATGCACTGGACAATAAAATGCCTACAAATAACAGTTTTTTGGTGACCCACAAAAGCATTTGACCAATTTCTCACACAATCTATTACACAAATTATCTATCTATGAATACGTGCTAATGCTCACAACTGGTTCAAAGTTATTTAAGTCTAGAAAGCAATATACATCATATAATAATACATCATCTCCTTATAATGACATCACATGTGGAGTACCCCAGGGTTCAATTCTTGGTCCTGTACTTTTCTTAATATACTAAATTGCATCATTCGTAGCATAATAAACTTAAATTCCTACTTTCGCTGATGATACACATCTTCATTCAGGCCACAATCTTGAAAATATTACAATTACATGAATAAGAATTAAATAACGTTTCAAATTGGTTACGAGCAACAAATTAACTTTAAATATTAATAAACTTGCTTTAATGTTTCCAGTCCCCTATGACGCAGCCAGTACAAACACACAATAAAGATAAATAATCTATCATTAGCATGAGGTTTTCGGGAAAAATTTAAATTTTCTAGGGATATATATAGATAGTAAGTTGAAATGGAAAGAACATATTGATATGGTGAAATCTATGATAAATCGTTATACACAGGCCTACGTTACAGACTAATGCACTATTTGTAATGTAAAATGTTTACTACAAGTTTATTTTACCTAATATATCCACTCTTTTTATATTGTGTCTCTTATCGGGGTGCCTATAAAACCTTCCATTGACAGCCCTTTATTTAGTCAGAAAAAGTTGTACGTGTTTGTTCTTTAAAAATCGTTTATGACCATCCAGTAATTTTCCGAGACTTCAAGTTATTAAAAAAACTTCCAGATAGTCATACTCCTTCAAACCATCTTTTTGATTTGATGGATATATGTACAATACCCTGTACACTCTAACCTACTCGTACACTATACCATACACTCTTAACTTTACACCTTGGCTTTAGAGCAATACCCTACAATGTGGACCCGAAGACCACAATGATTTACGTATACCATTGTTGCAGGACATCACATGCACAACAAAGTATCTTGTCAAGAGGAACTAAAAGCTGAACACGTACCAGAACATTTTATTACTGTGAAAACTTAAAATCTTCAAACGTAAAACTTGTCTAAAAAGCCTGCTTTTGACAAATACAATGAAAATTTATAAACTCTTTACAACCATAATGTCATATTGTGGTATTTTGAATTATCACTGATGTTTTTTTTTTTTTTACATTATTTGTCCATTGCACATTATTCCAAATGAATAGGATAGTTTTTTTTTTTTTTTTTTTTTTTTTTTTTTTTTTTTTTTTTTGCGTTTTTTTTTTAAATGGTTATTATATTTTTTTTTAAAAAAAAAAAATGCATTTAAAATGATTGGTTTTACTAATTTGTTAACCTTCTATATTAATCTCCTAAAATGTTATATTTTCAAATGGCCTGACCAGTCCCTTGCTATGTTTTATGTATTAATAGCTTTCAGGCCTATAAAAAGCTTCGGCTTATTGGACCCTGGCTTAAATCACTATATTTAATAATGTTCATATGTACAAAACTACATGGCCATATAAATATATCAATATCTCTCTCTCTTTACTTAAATTTTTTCATCCCTTTATCCTTGTCTTAATTTCCCCTGTATTATTTTCCCTTCAACCCCTGACTCTCTATGTATGTGCCCCTAATAGAGGTTATCGGAAGGGGTTGTGGAGGGGTGGAAGAGGTTGTGGAGGGGGTGAAAGGTTATAGGGAGGGGTATTATGGCGTTCAGTTTCAGTCTCCCTAAGAACATATGTAGTGGAAGGGTGACATCGAAGGGGTGACATTTGTAGCAACAGTAGAAACACACACACACACACACACACACACACACACACACACACACACACACACACACACACACACACACACACACACTTAAAGAGGTGATGTTCTATAGAGAGATAAATCCACTACCACCACCACCACTACTACCACCGCCACTACCACTACCTCCACTACCACCACCACTACCACCACTACAACCACGACCACCACCAC
>JACEEZ010011324.1:142500-150000 GCA_016584305.1 Chionoecetes opilio
CCGTGTGTCTGTCTGTCTGTTTTGGGTAGCCGAAACTGTGAATTCAATTTTGATGAGAGTAGGCTAAAGAAAATCGTAAATAAATAGTAGGTGGTAAGCGGCTTGGTCCTATGTCGATTGAATAATTTTGAAGGGGGTTTTGGGCTAAAAACACTTTTAAGAATATTATATTACAGGAAGAAACTCTGCGGTAACGCTTTGCATTATTTCACTAACTCCGTAGACTCATGGCCTTACCGTATGTAAAGTCCTGTGTGGGGTTGCTGTGGGGAATTTGCCGGGGGGTTTTCTTATTATCTGCAAATTTCCGTCGCCTGATATTTGTTTTGTTTATATTTTCAGGTAAGACGTAAAGGACGTGTTGAGTACAGGACCGAGAAGACGTGAGTGTTAACGTTATCAGATACATTCAGCATAACTTTGGAGTTTTTTATCTCTTCCCTCTTACTCTTTTTCGTCTCCCAGCCCAGCCTCCCTCCTCATCATCCTTTCCTATCCTCCTTCTATTATTTCCCTTCCTATGTTTAGATTATATTATCCACCTTATCTATCTAATATACTATAGCAGAACCGGGGGGCTGTGTGTCTTTTTTTGGGTAGCCGAAACTGTAAATTCAATTTTGATTGAGAGTAGGCTAAAAATATCGCAAATAAATCGTGAGTGGTAAGCGGCTTGGTCCCATGTCGATTCAATAATTTTATATGGGAGTTTTGGGCTAAAAACTGTGTTGAGCAGCGGTTGTAAGCTATCCAAACTGCCAGCGTTCAATTTCTCGAAATTATATTCGACTCGCGACCGAGCACCAACCGCTTCTCCGCTACTGCGCTCCTCTGTACTGCTACCGGCTGGCAGGACAGCCGTGTTTGCGGTAATATATGCTTCTGACGGTATAATTGAACTATACAACATTTACTTATATATTATACTTATGTAATATACATTATACTTATATATATTTACTTATTTTATATATTATAAGAATATATATTATATTTCCGAGGCGAAGGGGAAGGCGAGTCCGAAGGCACCAATCACGATCAATTTACGCTGTAAAGCGCTTCAACCGAGCAGCCGAGGCGACCACTTTTACCTGCCTCGCATACCCATCATCACGCAGGCAGCGTCTGGCACTGGATTCCGCATGCGGCGTCTGCAACTTCCCATCCGTGTTGCATTTGCCATGACGATCAACAAGTGCCAGGGCCAGACCAAAAGCTACGTGGGAGTCTACTTGCCTACACCCGTGTTCACGCACGGTCAACTCTACGACAGCCTGTCAAGGGTTGGCTGTGCTGATGCCGTCGAAGTGTTGGCGCCCCGTGAAATCACACGGAACGTGGTCTACCCCGAGGCACTTTGACCAGTGACCAACGACAGCAACAACACGATTGGAGTTTGTACTCACATTGTTGTCTAATATTTAATACTACTACAAACATCAATACATGGGTCCCAAGGGCTCACAAGCACTTGTCTCATTTAAAATATAAGCAAACCTGAGTGACTTTCCCTTGACTCGAATCGAACCAAAATTTCCTTCGTAGTTGTGATAAAGGAAAAAAAAACTTACTAAATGTTGATAAAAAATATTGTTTCCAGATATTTATATGAAACATTTATTTAATTCACTGATAAGTTTCCAATGTGGTTTTTTTTAGAGAGAGAGGTGTGTGTGTGTGTGTGTGTGTGTGTGTGTGTGTGTGTGTGTGTGTGTGTGTGTGTGTGTGTGTGTGTGTGTGTGTGCGAAAATGTCTGAGTGATTTACCAAGACTTAAAACGACCTATGGAGGAAGAAGAGGAGGAGGAGGAGGAGGATTAGACGAAGAGTGACAGGCTAGGGGGCGATACTTGTCTAGTGACGTCATCATAAATTGGTGACGTAGTCGTGACGTCACAATAAGGGAGACGAGAGCAGCGAGGTGCCAGAGATAGGAAGTAGTGAATATAGAAGGACCTTAACCACTATAATTCATCAAGACATACAGACAGACAGATATAGAGGCATTTAACTACCATGTAATTTTTATAGTACTGAAAATATAGCATCATAACCATTATAATTCATCAATACATACAGACAGACAGACATAGACAGGCATTTAACCATATATTCATCAAGACATACATACAGACAGACATAGACCGGCATTTAACATATCATTATCATACTAACGAGAATATTTGTTTTCTTAAGACATGTCGAAGTATTGCATCATAGCCATTGTAATGCATGTATATATCAAGTACAAACAGACAACATACAGACAGGCATTGAACTACCCTATACTTATTGTGGTAACGAGAACTTTACACACAGACAGACAGACAGACAGGCATTGAACTATCATTATCATAATAACGAAACATCTCTTTTCTTATATTAAAAGGAGTTATTATAGATTTTTTGATGAAGAAACGTTTAGAATTTTACATATTAAGCAGCGAGGGGAGATAAGGGACAAAAATAATGTCTTGATACCCATAAAAAAATAGTTTGATTATTTTTTTTTTTTTTTTTTTATCTTCGTCTTGGGAACTGATAAGGAAAGTGAAGGAGAAGAGATAAGGTTTTTGCCCTCTCATCCCACTCTCTCTCCCTCTCACCCCGCTCCTTCTCTCCCTCTCATCCCACTCCTTCCCTCCCTCTCATCCCACTCCTCCTTCCCTCCCTCTCATCCCACTCCTTCCCTCCCTCTCATCTCACTCCTTCCCTCCCTCTCATCCCACTCCTTCCCTCCCTCTCACCCCACTCCTTCCCTCCCTCTCATGCCACTCCTTCCCTCCCTCTCACCCCACTCCTTCCCTCCCTCTCATCCACTCCTCTCCCTCCCTCTCATCCCACTCCTTCTCCCCTCCCTTCACCCCACTCCTTCCTCCCTCTCATCCCACTCCTTCCCTCCCTCTCATCCCACTCCTCCTTCCATCCCTCTCACCCACTCCTTCCCTCCCTCTCATCTCACTCCTTCCCTCCCTCTCATCCCACTCCTTCCCTCCCTCTCATCCCACCTCCTTCCCTCCCTCTCATCCACTCCTTCCCTCCCCTCCCTTCATCCCATCCTCCTTCCCTCTCCCTCTCATCCCACTCCTTCCCTCCCTCTCATCCCACTCCTCTCTCTCTCCCTCTCTCCTCTCCTTCTCCTCACTCTCATCCACTTCTTCTCCTCTACCTCTCTCCTCATTCATTTTATCCAATCTTCCTATCTTTCTTCACTTCTTCTCCTCCTCCTACTACTGTTCTTCCTGTTCTATTTGTTCTTCTTATGTAATCCTCCTTCCTTTTCTCCACCTTCTTTATCCTCCTCCTATTTTCCTCCTGTTCTTCCTATGTAATCCTCCTGCTCCTCTTTTTTGTGTGTAGAATCATAAAAACAAACATCTTCGTCAGAAACTATACAAACTGTTGCTGATTGTGAATCCTTTTGTAATCCTTTTGTAATCTATGAATCTCTCCCATTCTTCCTTGTCTCGCCAGGAACTGATAAGCCAGGGTTGAATTAGGCCGTAAGGCGCCGTATACATTATTAGGGTGGCTGATGTGTTATTTAGGGATGTAAGGGAACAGGGATGGATTATAAGGGAACAGGGGTGGATTATAAGGGAACAGGGGGGATATAAGGACAGGTGATTAAGGGAACAGGGGTGGATTATAAGGGAACAGGGTGGATTATAGGGAACAGGGATGGATTATAAGGGAACAGGGGGGATATAGGAACAGGGATGATTATAAGGGAACAGGGTGGATTATAAGGGAACAGGGGTGGATTATAAGGGAACAGGGTGGATTATAAGGGAACAGGGGTGGATTATAAGGGAACAGGGTGGATTATAAGGGAACAGGGATGGATTATAAGGGAACAGGGTGGATTATAAGGAACAGGGATGGATTATAAGGGAACAGGGATGGATTATAAGGGAACAGGGGTGGATTATAAGGGAACAGGGGTGGATTATAAGGGAACAGGGGTGGATTATAAGGGAACAGGGGTGGATTATAAGGGAACAGGGGTGGATTATAAGGGAACAGGTGGATTATAGGAACAGGGTGGATTATAAGGGAACAGGGGTGGATTATAAGGGAACAGGGTGGATTATAAGGGAACAGGGTGGATTATAAGGGAACAGGGGTGGATTATAAGGGAACAGGGTGGATTATAAGGAACAGGGATGGATTATAAGGGAACAGGGGTGGATTATAAGGGAACAGGGGTGGATTATAAGGGAACAGGGGTGGATTATAAGGGAACAGGGGTGGATTATAAGGGAAAGGGATGGATTATAAGGGAACAGGGATGGATTATAAGGGAACAGGGATGGATTATAAGGGAACAGGGGTGGATTATAAGGGAACAGGGGTGGATTATAAGGAAAGGGTGATATAAGGACAGGGGTGGATTATAAGGGAACAGGGGTGGATTATAAGGGAACAGGGGTGGATTATAAGGGAAACAGGGATGGATTATAAGGGAACAGGGGTGGATTATAAGGGAACAGGGGTGGATTATAAGGGAACAGGGGTGGATTATAAGGGAACAGGGATGGATTATAAGGGAACAGGGGTGGATTATAAGGGAACAGGGGTGGATTATAAGGGAACAGGGGTGGATATAGGGAACAGGGGTGGATATAAGGGAACAGGGGTGGATTATAAGGGAACAGGGGTGGATTATAAGGGAATAGGGATGGATTATAAGGGAACAGGGGTGGATTATAAGGGAAAAGGGATGGATTATAAGGGAACAGGGGTGGATTATAAGGGAACAGGGGTGGATTATAAGGGAACAGGGGTGGATTATAAGGGAACAGGGATGGATTATAAGGGAACAGGGATGGATTATAAGGGAACAGGGATGGATTATAAGGGAACAGGGATGGATTATAAGGGAACAGGGATGGATTGTAAGGGAACAGGGGTGGATTATAAGGGAACAGGGGTGGATTATAAGGGAACAGGGGTGGATTATAAGGGAACAGGGATGGATTATAAGGGAACAGGGATGGATTATAAGGGAACAGGGATGGATTATAAGGGAACAGGGGTGGATTATAAGGGAACAGGGATGGATTATAAGGGAACAGGGATGGATTATAAGGGAACAGGGATGGATTATAAGGGAACAGGGATGGATTATAAGGGAACAGGGATGGATTATAAGGGAACAGGGATGGATTATAAGGGAACAGGGATGGATTATAAGGGAACAGGGATGGATTATAAGGGAACAGGGGTGGATTATAAGGGAACAGGGGTGGATTATAAGGGAACAGGGGTGGATTATAAGGGAACAGGGGTGGATTATAAGGGAACAGGGGTGGATTATAAGGGAACAGGGGTGGATTATAAGGGAACAGGGGTGGATTATAAGGGAACAGGGGTGGATTATAAGGGAACAGGGGTGGATTATAAGGGAACAGGGGTGGATTATAAGGGAACAGGGATGGATTATAAGGGAACAGGGTGGATTATAAGGGAACAGGGATGGATTATAAGGGAACAGGGATGGATTATAAGGGAAACAGGGGTGGATTATAAGGGAACAGGGATGGGATTATAAGGGAACAGGGATGGATTATAAGGGAACAGGGATGGATTATAAGGGAACAGGGGTGGATTATAAGGAACAGGGGTGGATTATAAGGGAACAGGGATGGATTATAAGGGAACAGGGGTGGATTATAAGGGAACAGGGGTGGATTATAAGGGAACAGGGATGGATTATAAGGGAACAGGGATGGATTATAAGGGAACAGGGATGGATTATAAGGGAACAGGATGGATTATAAGGGAACAGGGGTGGATTATAAGGGAACAGGGGTGGATTATAAGGGAACAGGGGTGGATTATAAGGGAACAGGGGTGGATTATAAGGGAACAGGGATGGATTATAAGGGAACAGGGGTGGATTATAAGGGAACAGGGGTGGATTATAAGGGAACAGGGGTGGATTATAAGAGAACAGGGGTGGATTATAAGGGAACAGGGGTGGATTATAAGAGAAACAGGGGTGGATTATAAGAGAACAGGGGTGGATTATAAGGGAACAGGGTGGATTATAAGGGAACAGGGTGGATTATAAGGGAACAGGGATGGATTATAAGGGAACAGGGGTGGATTATAAGGGAACAGGGGTGGATTATAAGGGAACAGGGGTGGATTATAAGGGAACAGGGGTGGATTATAAGGGAACAGGGGTGGATTATAAGGGAACAGGGGTGGATTATAAGGGAACAGGGGTGGATTATAAGGGAACAGGGGTGGATTATAAGGGAACAGGGGTGGATTATAAGGGAACAGGGGTGGATTATAAGGGAACAGGGGTGGATTTAAGGGAACAGGGAGGATTAAGGGAACAGGGGTGGATTATAAGGGAACGGGGGTGGATTATAAGGGAAAGGGATGGATTATAAGGGAACAGGGATGGATTATAAGGGAACAGGGGTGGATTATAAGGGAACAGGGGTGGATTATAAGGGAACAGGGATGGATTATAAGGGAACAGGGATGGATTATAAGGGAACAGGGATGGATTATAAGGGAACAGGGATGGATTATAAGGGAACAGGGGTGGATTATAAGGGAACAGGGGTGGATTATAAGGGAACAGGGATGGATTATAAGGGAACAGGGGTGGATTATAAGGGAACAGGGGTGGATTATAAGGGAACAGGGATGGATTATAAGGGAACAGGGATGGATTATAAGGGAACAGGGATGGATTATAAGGGAACAGGGATGGATTATAAGGGAACAGGGGTGGATTATAAGGGAACAGGGGTGGATTATAAGGGAACAGGGGTGGATTATAAGGGAACAGGGGTGGATTATAAGGGAACAGGGATGGATTATAAGGGAACAGGGGTGGATTATAAGGGAACAGGGGTGGATTATAAGGGAACAGGGGTGGATTATAAGAGAACAGGGGTGGATTATAAGGGAACAGGGGTGGATTATAAGAGAACAGGGGTGGATTATAAGGGAACAGGGGTGGATTATAAGGGAACAGGGGTGGATTATAAGGGAACAGGGATGGATTATAAGGGAACAGGGGTGGATTATAAGGGAACAGGGGTGGATTATAAGGGAACAGGGTGGATTATAAGGGAACAGGGTGGATTATAAGGGAACAGGGGGGATTATAAGGGAACAGGGGTGGATTATAAGGGAACAGGGGTGGATTATAAGGGAACAGGGGTGGATTATAAGGGAACAGGGATGGATTATAAGGAAACAGGGGTGGATTATAAGGGAACAGGGATGGATTATAAGGGAACAGGGGTGGATTATAAGGGAACAGGGGTGGATTATAAGGGAACAGGGGTGGATTATAAGGGAACAGGGGTGGATTATAAGGGAACGGGTGGATTATAAGGGAATAGGGATGGATTATAAGGGAACAGGGATGGATTATAAAGGAACAGGGGTGGATTATAAGGGAACAGGGATGGATTATAAGGGAACAGGGGTGGATTATAAGGGAACAGGGGTGGATTATAAGGGAACA
>JACEEZ010011324.1:155000-162500 GCA_016584305.1 Chionoecetes opilio
GAGATTGTTAGGGGTATATTATTGTATCCCTATTAAGGGTATATAATACCTCACCCCTCTAATTATATATACTCCTAATAGGGGATTATTAAATGGGGTATTAATATCACATATATTTCATCCTAGTTTAAATGCATTTTACTCCGTAACTATTAGGCCAAGACTAAAGTACGGTTCCCACTAGCCCGCTTGTACGGCCGCCGTTGCCGTACACCGCCCAACAATGACGTCACCATCATCACCGCTTGAGTGGTATTTGTGGTAACTGGGCACAGTTTGCACCTCCGCTCGAGCGAACACCGCCGAGCATGAGAGATGACTTGATTTTAACTTTGTACGGCAGCCGTTCAGTGGTACGGCGCTGCGGTCGACTTTTTTGTGACGTCATGTGACGTCATGTTGTTCATTATTGTTGTACGGAGGCCGTACAAGCGGGCTAGTGGGAACCGGCCTTAGGTGTGCATAGAAGCAAAGTTGGTAAGTTTGGTGTGTTCTATCCAATGCCGTAAACATAAGTCAATTATCTCTTGTAGATTTTGAGATATTTAATGATTTAATATTTAATATCCAAAATATGAATATACAATTTTCTCCCTTATTTAACCTACAAATTAATTTTGCTTAAGCTCATTAGATAGGCCTTATCAAGCTCTATATTTAGTCTTTCAAAGAAATTTCCTGTAATCCTCATAGTTTTCGAGTTATTCAAGAAAATATGATTTTTTATTGAAAATCAAAGGTGTACCCCTTTTTTGAGATAGCTATTATACCAATAGGTAAAACACCTCCAGCTTAACGTTTGTATGTTGTTAGCCTATTCCTGTTTCCTCTAGAACTAATCATTTCATCGGCAAAACAAAATCATTTAAACCTAAACTAACCTAACCTCACCAAACCTATATATAAGAGCCAGGTATTTTCACATTATTTATTAAAGTATCTCTTAGGAGATTATTAGGGGTATATTATTGCACCCCTATAAAGGGTATATAATATCCCACCCCTCTAATTATATATACGCTTAATAGGGATTATTAAATAGGGTATTAATATCACAGATATATTTCACCCTATATTTCCTTATAAAAGCATTTTACTTCATAACTATTAGGCCAAGATTAAAAAGGCATAGAAGCAAAGTTGTTACGGACGATGTGTTCTATCCAATGTTATTATCAGAAGTCAATTATGTCTTGTAGTTTTTGAGATATTTAATGATTTAATATTTAATATCCAAAATATGAATATACAATTTTCTCACTTATTTAACCTACAAATTAATTTTGCTTAAGCTCATTAGATAGGCCTTATCAAGCTCTATATTTAGTCTTTCAAAGAAATTTCCTGTAATCCTCATAGTTTTCGAGTTATTCAAGAAAATATGATTTTTTATTGAAAATCAAAGGTGTACCCCTTTTTTGAGATAGCTATTATACCAATAGGTAAAACACCTCCAGCTTAACGTTTGTATGTTGTTAGCCTATTCCTGTTTCCTCTAGGACTAAGTGGTAGTGGCCCCCTAGCCCAACTTTTTCTTATGGGGGTGGCCGGGGCGGTGCAGAGGCGGCGCCTGCCCGGCGAATCACTCCTGGGATCAACCTGCGGAGGGTTCTTCGTGTGGGCTCGTGGAACGTTCTGAGCCTCTCAGACGATCATCGACTACCTCTCCTATCGGGCGAGCTCAGTAGGCTGAGGGTGGATATAGTGGGACTCTCTGAGACGAGGAGGCCTGGCAGTGGCGAGACTAGCAGTGGGGGTTACACCTACTACTGGTCCGGCATGAGCAATGGTCACCGTGTACGGGGAGTAGCTATAGGCGTCTCCAGCAAACTGCAACCGTCAGTTGTTGAGGTTACTCCGGTTGATGAGCGTATAATGCGGGTGAGGATGAAACACACTCTGGGTTTCTTGTCTCTTGTTGCAGTGTACGCTCCTACCGAGATGCGTAAAACTGAAGAGAAGGAGATGTTCTACGCCAAACTCGACTCTGTATTAGACCAGTGTCCTCCTCGGGACACACTCATTGTCTTGGGTGACTTCAATGCTACTACTGGCACTGTGAGAGATGGCTACGAGTTGTATGTTGGTCCCCATGGTTCCGGTACCAGAAACACCAACAGTTCTCTGCTTCTGAACTTTGCAAGGTGCAGAAGGTTGAGAATTGCAGGTTCTTGGTATCAGAGACCAGAGCTGCACCGCTGGACATGGTATAGTAATGCCGGAAAGGGTAGCTAAGGAGATCGACCACATCCTCGTTAGTACTCGTTGGAGGATCCTCCAGAACTGCAGGGTTTACCGGAGTGCTGAGTTCTTTGGAACAGATCACAGACTTGTTGTTGCTACACTTAAGCTTCATGTCAAGTCCAGAAGAATCTCAAGAGGTAACCATACTGTGTTTCATCTTGAGAAACTGAAGGACTTGACATGTGCTCATGAGTATGCGGTGGCAGTCTCAAATCGGTTTGATGTGCTCGGTGCTCTCGGGGATCCTGTAGAACTGTGGGATACCTTCAAACGTGAAACTCTACAGGCTGCCAAGGAGTGTATTGGGGAGCGCCCGAGGTCAAGGCGTGGTTTTGTCTCGACGGAGACGCTGGAGAAAATCGAGGAGAGTCGCGCTGCCAGGCTGGCTGGGAACCGGGACCAGCACAGGGCTCTGTCACGCCGGACTAGAACCCTCCTGAGGAGAGACAAGGAGAGGTATGTCAGGAGTCTCGCTGAGGATGTCGAGGGTCATTTGAACGCTAATGACCTCCGACCCGCCTACCGAGCCCTGAAGAAGCTCCGTTCCAAGTCTCCTTCTCGGGCGAGTGCTATTCGAACAGCAGATGGGCGCCTCGTGTCGGACATGGATGGGCAGATGGCTCGTTGGGCTGAGTACTTTGGGCAGTTGTTCACGGTGGACCCTCCAACTGAGCAGCTTCACACCACTGGGTTACAGGCATTGGATGCCGATCCTCCCATTGACGAAACCGCACCCTCTCTTGACGAAGTCAGAGAGGCTGTAGCAAAGTTGAAGGGTGGAAAGGCAGCTGGTGTTTGTAATATCAGTGCGGAGCTCCTCAAAGCTGGGGGTGAGGCCATGATCCGCGGGTTGGATGCTGTCCTGACTGCCGTGTGGCAATCAGGTACCATTCCTCCTGACTGGAAAAGTGGGCTGGTCGTCCCTATCTGGAAAGCGAAAGGGGACCGTCAGGACAGCAACAATTACCGCGGTATTACACTGCTCAGCGTACCAGGCAAGGTGCTTGCCCATCTATTGCTGACACGAATTCGCAGTCATCTGGTGAAGCATCAGAGACCTCAGCAGTCTGGGTTCACGCCTGGTAAGTCAACAACGGACCGTATCCTAGCGCTTCGTGTCCTGGTGGAACGCCGACGTGAGTTTCGACAGGGGATGCTTGCAGCCTATGTTGATCTCAAGAAGGCGTTTGACTCAGTGCATCGTGAGTCACTCTGGGATCTTCTGCGACTTCGAGGGATTCCTGCAAGGACTATTGGTTTGATAACTGGTCTGTATTCTGAGACTGAGAGTGCTGTGAAGTGTGGGGCAGGTGTATCCAGCTTCTTTCCTGTGAATACAGGAGTGAGGCAAGGGTGCGTCCTTGCCCCATCACTTTTCAACGCTTGTATGAACTGGGTATTGGACAAGGTTGTAGATCAAAGTGATTGTGGAGCATCCGTCGGCAACACCAAGATCACTGATCTTGTTTTTGCCGATGATGCAGTAATCTTTGCTGAGTCGCTGGAGGTCCTGGTGATGGCTCTCGAGGCGCTGCACGAGGAGGCAAAGCCTTTGGGACTTGAGGTCTCCTGGCTCAAGACCAAGGTCCAGGTATTTGGAGACTTACTAGATGAAGCAGTACAGTCTGTTCATGCGTATGGTAAGGACATCGAGATCTTGGAAAGTTTTACATACCTTGGTAGCGCAGTCCATAATGACGGCGGGTCACGTCAAGAAGTCTTACGGCGGATTGGTATAGCCCACGGTGTTATGGACTCGCTCAGCGGGAGTATTTGGCGTTGTCGGTACCTGTGCAGGAGGACAAAGATCCGGATCTTCAAGTCGCTTGTGATCCCTGTCTTACTCTATGGTTGTGAGACATGGACACTAATTAGTGACTTGAAGAGACGAATCAATGCCTTTGGTAATAAGTGTCGTCGCAGAATCATGGGGTATCGCTGGGATGATTACGTGTCAAATCAGCGATTGCACCGTGAGACTGAATCGAGGCCTATTACCTGCATAGTCCGTCAGCGCCAACTTCGGCTATATGGGCATGTGGCACGCTACCCTGAAACCGATCCTTCCCATCGGGTTGTATCTGTAAGAGACAATCCGGCGTGGAGGAGGCCAAGGGGGCGCCCACAAGGCTCGTGGCTGGGGCAAGTTGATGTTTCTTGTCGAGAGCTGCTTGGTATGGGAAAGGAGCCTGCATGGGAACTCGCGCGTGGTGACCCCCGGGAGTGGCGTCGTAGGGTGGGCGAGGCGACGCGCCCCCCGGCGTATGCCCCCAATGATTGATTGATTGATCTAGGACTAATCATTACATCGGCAAAACAAAATCATTTAAACCTAACCTAACATCACCAAACTATATAAGAGCCAGGTATTTTCAAATAATTTATTAAAGTATCTCTTAGGAGATTATTAGGGGTATATTATTGCACCCCTATAAAGGGTATAGAATATCCCACCCCTCTAATTAAATATACGCTTAATAGGGATTATTATATAGGGTATTAATATCACAGATATATTTCACCCTATGTTTCCTTATAAAAACATTTTACTCCGTAACTATTAGGCCGAGAGTAAAAATGCATAGAAGCAAAGTTGTTACGGTCGATCTGTTCTATCCTATGTCATTATCAGAAGTCAATTATCTTTTGTAGTTTTTGAGATATTTAATGATTTAATATTTAATATCCAAAATATGAATATACAGTTTTCTCACTTATTTAAACTACAAATTCATTTTGCTTAGCCTCCTTAGATAGGCCTTAAAAAGCTTTATATTTAGTCTTTCAAAGAAATTTCCTGTAATCTTCAAAGTTTTCGAGTTATTCAAGAAAATATGATTTTTTATTGAAAATCAAGGGTGTACCCCTTTTTTGAGATAGCTATTATATCAATAAGTAAAACACCTCCAGCTTAACGTTTGTATGTTGTTAGCCTATTCCTGTTTCCTCTAGGACTAATCATTTCATCGGCAAAACAAAATCATTTATACCTAACCTAACCTAATATCACCAAACCTATATATAAGAGCCAGGTATTTTCACATTATTTATTAAAGTATCTCTTAGGAGATTATTAGGTGTATATTATTGCACCCCTATAAAGGGTATATAATATCCCACCCCTCTAATTATATATACGCTTAATAGGGATTATTAAATAGGGTATTAATATCACAGATATATTTCACCCTATGTTTCCTTATAAAAACATTTTACTCCGTAACTATTAGGCCGAGAGTAAAATTGCATAGAAGCAAAGTTGTTACGGATGATGTGTTCTATCCAATGCCATTATTAGAAGTCAATTATGTCTTGTAGTTTTTGAGATATTTAATGATTTAATATTTAATATCCAAAATATGAATAAACAATTTTCTCACTTATTTAAACTACGAATTTATTTTGCTTTCCCTCATTAGATAGGCCTTCTCAAGCTCTATATTTAGTCTTGCATAGAAATTTCCTGTAATCCTCATAGTTTTCGAGTTATTCAAGAAAATATGATTTTTTATTGAAAATCAAAGGTGTACCCCTTTTTTGAGATAGCTATTATACCAATAGGTAAAACACCTCCAGCTTAACGTTTGTATGTTGTTAGCCTATTCCTGTTTCCTCTAGGACTAATCATTTCATCGGCAAAACAAAATCATTTAAACCTAACCTAACCTAACATCACCAAACCTATATATAAGAGCCAGGTATTTTCACATTATTTATTAAAGTATCTCTTAACAGATTATTAGGGGTATGTTATTGCACCCCTATTAAGGGTCTATAATATCCCACCCCTCTAATTATATATACGCTTAATAGGGATTATTAAATAGGGTATTAATATCACAGATATATTTCACCCTATGTTTCCTTATAAAAGCATTTTACTCCGTAACTATTAGGCCGAGAGTAAAATGCATAGAAGCAAAGTTGTTACAGACGATGTGTTCTACCCAATGCTATTATCAGAAGTCAATTATCTCTTGTAGTTTTTGAGATAGTTAATGATTTAATATTTAATATCCAAAATATGAATATACAATTTTCTCACTTATTTAAACTACAAATTCATTTTACTTCAGCTCATTAGATAGGCCTTATCAAGTTTTATATTTAGTCTTCCATAGAAATTTCCTGTAATCCTCATAGTTTTCGAGTTATTCAAGAAAATATGATTTTTTATTGAAAATCAAAGGTGTACCCCTTTTTTGAGATAGCTATTATACCAATAGGTAAAACACCTCCAGCTTAACGTTTGTATGTTGTTAGCCTATTCCTGTTTCCTCTAGGACTAATCATTTCATCGGCAAAACAAAATCATTTATACCTAACCTAACCTAACATGAATCAATCAATCAATCATTGGGGCATACGCCGGGGGGCGCGTCGCCTCGCCCACCCTACGACGCCACTCCCGGGGGTCACCACGCGCGAGTTCCCATGCAGGCTCCTTTCCCATACCAAGCAGCTCTCGACAAGAAACATCAACTTGCCCCAGCCACGAGCCTTGTGGGCGCCCCCTTGGCCTCCTCCACGCCGGATTGTCTCTTACAGATACAACCCGATGGGAAGGATCGGTTTCAGGGTAGCGTGCCACATGACCATATAGCCGAAGTTGGCGCTGACGGACTATGCAGGTAATAGGCCTCGATTCAGTCTCACGGTGCAATCGCTGATTTGACACGTAATCATCCCAGCGATACCCCATGATTCTGCGAATACACTTATTACCAAAGGTATTGATTTGTCTCTTCAAGTCACTATTTAGTGTCCATGTCTCACAACCATAGAGTAAGACAGGGATCACAAGCGACTTGAAGATCCGAATCTTTGTCCTCCTGCACAGGTACCAACAACGCCAAATACTCCCGCTGAGCGAGTCCATAACACCGTGGGCTATGCCAATCCGCCGTAAGGCTTCTTGACGTGACCCCCCCGTCATTATGGACTGCGCTACCAAGGTATGTAAAACTTTCCAAGATCTCAATGTCCTCGCCACACGCATGAACAGACTGTACTGCTTCATCTAGTAAGTCTCCAAACACCTGGACCTTGGTCTTGAGCCAGGAGACCGCAAGTCCCAAAGGCTTTGCCTCCTCGTGCAGCGCCTCGAGAGCCATCACCAGGACCTCCAGCGACTCAGCAAAGATTACTGCATCATCGGCAAAAACAAGATCAGTGATCTTGATGTTGCCGACGGATGCTCCACAATCACTTTGATCTACAACCTTGTCCAATACCCAGTCCATACAAGCGTTGAAA
>JACEEZ010011324.1:170000-182500 GCA_016584305.1 Chionoecetes opilio
CAGGGGAGGTCATAAGAGAGGGGTCATAAGGGGAAGGGGGCGAGATCATTGGTCAGGGGAGGTGGGTCATGGGTCAGGAGAGGTCATAGGGGCAGGGATCATGGGTCAGGAATCATGGGTCAGGAGGTCATAGGGACGGATCATGGGTCAGGGGAGGTCATAGGGGCAGAAATCATGGGTCAGGGGAGGTCATAGGGGCAGGGGTCATGGGTCAGAGGAGGTCATGGGAGGGCAGGAATCATGGGTCAGGGGAGGTCATAGGGGCAGGCATCATGGGTCAGGCGAGGGCTGAGGTCATAAGGGGAAGGGGGCGAGGTCATTTGTCAGGGGAGGTCATGGGGGGGCGGGGGTCATGGGAGGGCAGGGATCATGGGTCAGGGGAGGTCATAGGGGCAGGGTCATAAGGGGGGGTGTAGGGGTCACAAGGGGGAGGTCAGGGGTCATATAGGGGAGGGGGTCAAGGGGGTCCAGAATTGATATTAATGGGGGACAGAACCCTTAGATGTGACGTCAATTCATCAAAGAGAAGCAATTTGTGATATTATAATGGATGTTGGGAGGACGCCAAACGACGCCCCTTATCCCTAGTCCCTTCTTTATTCTCCCTTTCCTTATTCCTTTCTTTATCACCCTTGCCTTATTCTATTTATTCGTCCTCTCCCTTATCCCTATTCCTCTCTTTATTCCCTTTTCCCTATTCCCTTCTTTATTACCCTTGCCTTATTCCATTTATTCGTCCTCTCCCTTATCCCTAGTCCCTTCTTTATTCAACTTTTCCCTATTCCCTTCTTTATCACCCTTGCCTTATTTTATTTATTTGTCCTCTTCCTTATCCCTATTCCTCTCTTTATTCCCTTTTCCCTATTCCTTTTCATTTTATTTCACCCTTGCCTTTATTCTATTTATTCGTCCTCTCCCTTACTCCCTATCCTAGTCCCTTCTTTATTCAACTTTTCCCTATTCCTTCTTTATCACCCTTGCCTTATTCTATTTATTCGTCATTTTCCTTATTTAATCTACACTCTTCCAACGCATTTTTTTTTTCGACTTTTAAGAACTTATTTTGATTTCTTCCATGGACCATTTCTGATTCCCTTTAAAATTCCCTTCCTTCATTAAATTTTATTCGCTACTTTATATCAAATTTCTACTTTTTTGACCATGCAACTATCCTTTGTTTCTCCTTATTCAGTTCCTATATATACTACTATTGTTTTCCTCAACTACCCTTATTGCATCATTTTTCCCCTCTCTTAAGCCTTCCACCCACTCAACTATCCTATTTCCCCTTTATTTCATCCTATTTCCCCTTTATTTCATCCCTTTTCCCCCTTATTTCATCCCTTTTTCCCCTCTCATAAGACTTCCACCCACTCTACTATCCTATGTCCCCTTTATTTCATCCTTTTTCCCCTTATTTCATCCTATTTCCCCTTTATTTCATCCTTTTTCCCCTATTTCATCCTTTTTCCCCCTTATTTAAACTACCCACCCACTCAACTATCCTATTTCCCCTATATTTCATCCTTTTTCCCCTTTATTTCATCCTTTTTCCCCTTTATTTCATCCTATTTCCCCTTTATTTCATCCTTTTCCCCTCTGTTAAGCCAGCCAGCCAGCCAGACAAGCGCACACCCACACGCTCTAGCCCAGGAATGCACCAATAGCGAGGCTGCCACCACCATAATAGCCTCCGTGTTTCATTACAGACTCCAGCTTGTACGCACATCATGTTTTTAAGGCCTTCGACTTAAATAGCAACGGGCAGATAAGTTTCAGGGTAAGTAAATCCCCTTCCCTTTCCAGCCTTCCTTACATCCTACACCTCTTCCCGGGGATGTTATTGTGTTCTGTGAGTGATGTTAAGTGATGTTATATTCTACTTTCTATATTATTTAGGGAGTTTTCTGTGGTTTTAAGTGAAGATTCTATGATAGTCAGTAAATCCCCTTCCCCTTACATCCTTCTCCTCCTCCCGGGGATGTTTACATGTATCTGTGAGTGATGTTAAGTGATGTTATATTCTACTTTCTATATTATTTAGGGAGTTTTTGATGGTTTTAAGTGAAGTTTCTATGATTATTTTAACTCAGGTTTTAAAAGTGATGTTCTATGATGTTCTAATGATCTATTTTCTATATTAGTTAAGGATATTTTGATGTTTTTAAGTGATGTTTCAATGAGTATTTAACTCGGGTCTTCAAAGTGATGTTCCAAAATACTCGTAATCTACTCAATTCCGTGTTTTTTTTTATTTCTTAGAGTTTTCTTTGTATATCACTATGTCGTTCTTGAGTACTTAACAATACTTAACTATACTTAACATTACTTAACTATACTTATGCCAGTGGTTAGTAATGTTTAAGTGAGCCCTACAGTAAGTCCAGCTCCGTTTTCTCTATTGTTTTCCTACGACCGTCTACTTGTATCGTCTGTCTGGCTCTCCGGTAACATGAGTTTTTATTAGCCCGTTATGAGAGACAGAGAGTGAGGGAGAGAGAGACAGAGACGGACAGACAGACAAACAGAGAAAAAAAGACAAACAGACAAACAGAGAAAAAAAGACAGACAGACAGACAGACAGATGGACAACAGAGACAAGACAGACAGAGAAACAACAGACAGACGAAGAGACAGACAGACAGATGGACAGACCCAGACAGACAGACAATGGACAGACATGGACAGACAGACAGACAGACAGATGGACAGAAACAGATGGACAGACAGAAGACAGACAGCAAGACAGAAGACAGAACATGGACAGACAGAAGATGGACAGACAGACAGACAGACAAGACAGACAGACAGACAGATGGACAGACAGAGACAGACAGACAGACGACAAAGAAAAAGACAGACAGACGAGACAGACAGACAGAGAAGACAAGACAGACAGACAGACATGGACAGACAGATGGACAGACAGAGAGAACAGACAAAGACAGACAGAGAGAAACAGTTTAACCCCATCGTATAATCCAGTACACTCATTAGACGTAACATCAAAGACTGATAGCAAGACAGTTGTCCACACTAAAGCGTTGTAATCTTTGTCCCACTGCCTATAGGCTGAAACACTCTTTGACATCCACCTAAAGACCAACAAAAGGACTCCTTTACCTCCACTGGAACTTTGAAGTCTTTTAGAAAATTTTTATGAAGGACACAGAACCTTTTGACATTATTAATTTCCATACGGGTTCTTGACTCTCTGGAATAAATTTGGAACTGGAAACTCCCTGGAAACCTGGAATAGCCTCTGGTAGGACCGTGGTACCTTTTTTTCCCTCAACTGGAAACCCTTTGGAATTTTTTATCGAAGGACACAGAAGCCTTTTTGACATTATATAATATTCTTAGTTGGGTTTTGACTATCTGGAATACTTTTTTGGAACTGTAAGCTCTCTGGAAACCTGGAATAACCAAGGACTATAACCAAGGGAGCTTTAAAAGGAGGCTAGACAGTGTTATGGATGGGGATGAAAGGTGGATGTAGGTAGTGTTAAGTAAGGGACTACCACGTGTAGGTCTCACTGCCTATTGTAGCTTCCTTATTTTCTTATGTTCTTTTTATGGAATAGCCTCTGGTAGGACTGTGGAACTCTTGAGGGATTCTTAAGACTCATGTAACACTCTGGAAGGATTCCTGAATGCCTCTCTCGTCCCTCCTTCAGGCAGTGTATGGAGGGGATCTATTCATACCCTTGTGTCTTCCCTCTTATACGCCGAGGGTAAAGTAAAGGGCCGCGGGTTGGTGGTAAAGAAATGTAAGGTACTAAGTGTAGGAGTTAGACTTAAGGCCAGTTCCCACTAGCCCGCTTGTACGGCCGCCGTTGCCGTACACCGCCCAACAATGACGTCACCATCATCACCGCTTGAGTGGTATTTGTGGTAACTGGGCACAGTTTGCACCTCCGCTCGAGCGGACACCACCGAGCGGGAGAGATGACCTTGATTTTCAACTTTGTACGGCAAGCCGTAACAGTGTACGGCGCTGCGGTCGACTTCTTTGTGACGTCATTGTGACGTCATTGTTGTTCATTGTTGTTGTAACCGCGGCCGTACAAGCGGGCTAGTGGGAACCGGCCTTAAGGGGGAGACGGAGGGACACACACAACACACACACAACACACACACACACACACACACACACACACACACACACACACACACACACACACACACACACACACACACACACACACTTCAGCGCCTCTGTATAGCGAGACAACGACTTCCTTCCTTGGATTTAGTGACTATTTTAAAGAATCCTCGGCGAGTGACGCTGTAAAAGTAGTAGTAGTAGTGGTAGTAGTAGTAGTAGTAGTAGTTGTAGTAGTGGTGGTAGTAGTAGTTAGTATGTAGTGGTGTAGTAGAGTTGTAGGGTAGTATAGTTAGTGTGGGGTAGTAGTAGTGGTAGTGGTGGTAGTAGTAGTAGCAGTGGTGGTAGTAGTAGTAGTAGTAGTTGTTGTAGTAGTAGTAGTAGAGTGGTAGTAGTGGTGGTGGTAGTAGTAGTAGTGGTAGTAGTAGTGGTAGTAGTAGTAGTGGTGGTGCTGTTGGTAGTAGTAGTAGTAGTAGTGGTAGTAGTAGTGGTAGTAGCAGTGATGGTAGTAGTAGTAGTAGTAATAGTGGTAGTAGTGGTGGTGGTGGTGGTGGTGGTGGTAGTAGTAAGTAGTAGTAGTAGTAGTGGTAGTAGTAGTGGTAGTAGTAGTAGTAGTAGTAGTAGTAGTAGTGGTGGTGGTGGTGGTGGTTCAAGGGTCATGTCCATAGTGATTGTGTTCTCGCGTGGTGAACTAATAAAAAAAATATAAAAATATAAAAAATATATAATTCTCCAATGGTTCACCAGACAGGAAGATTTCCTGAACATGTTTTAAAAAGCAAATTGAATGACATACAATTAATATTTGTAATAATTTTCACGTCTCCGTGACCGAAATAATTTCCCGGCCAGAAGACTGCAAAATATTTACCATGATTGTTGGCGAACACGTTTTTGCCATTTTACTGCGAAACTATTAGTCCTAGAGGGAACAGGCCTGAATGCAAAGTTTTTATGATTGAAAATCTCTATTCTAGTGTAATCAGTATTCAGTTCACTGTTATGGTTTTTGAGTAAATTTATATTTTGTGAAAAATCAAGAAAGTGTCATTTCCTCAGTAACTTACATTAAAAAATATTTTTCCTATAGCTTAAAAGAAAGGTCTTTGCCTGCTCCATCTTTGTTATTTGTGACTTTTTTTGCTTTCGCCTCATAGTTTTTGAGTTATTTGAAAAAACACGATTTGTTATCAAAATCGCAAAAATTACAAGGGTTACAAGTAATCGCAAAAATTACAAGGGAATTTTGGTGAAAACTTTTACCCCTCAGATTCTCATGAAAATTGGTCCATAGAGACTTTGAGTCATGCTGAACACGAATCTGGAGTCAGTTTTCTGATCACTACAATGGTTCACCCTATTTTGACCTATGTACCCTTGTTCATTGGTCAAAATAGGGTGAACCATTGTAGTAATCAGAAAACTGACTCCAGATTCGTGTTCAGCGTGACTCAAAGTCTCTATGGACCAATTTTCATGAGAATCTGAGTGGTGAAAATTTTCACCAAAATTCCAAGGGAATTATAAAATCACGTTTTTTTCAAATAACTCAAAAACTATCATTTTAATAATAAAAAAGACATAAACAGACAGACAGACAGAGAGACAGAAAAAAAGTCTTACTCTATTCTCTATACTTTAAAAGAAAATTCTTCCTCAAGCTCTATCCCCCACCACTAATCCCTCCACCTAACAACCCTCCACCACCTCTCCTCCCACACCAACCCCCAACCCTTCCACTCCTCCACCCCTTACCTCCACCTAATCACCCCTCTCCACCACCTCTTCTCACCTCTCCTCCCACGCCCCCCACGCCCCCCACCTCACCTCTCCTCCCACGACAGCCTCCACCTCCTTCGTTTTCTTAATTGGACTTCGCAAGAACGCCTCGCCTGCTGAATATCTTGCACAAAAATTTAAGTTTTCGAGAGAGAGAAAGAGAGAGAAAAAAAAAGAGAGAATATCAGTCCTCCTCCTCCTCCTCCTCCTCCTCCTCCTCCTCCTCCTCCTCCTCCTCCTCCTCCTCCTCCTCCTCCTCCTCCCCTCCTCCTCCTCCTCCTCCTCCTCTTCAAGAACGTTAAGACTTGGTGAGGAATGACTAAAATTTCGTTTTTTTTTACGAATCTCTCTCTCTCTCTCTCTCTCTCTCCTCTCTCTCTCTCTCTCTCTCTCTCTCTCTCTCTCTCTCTCTCTCTCTCTCTCTCTCTCTCTCTCTCTCATATGTCTCCTTCGGCCTCCGCTGCCGGACAGAAGGAAGGAAGGAGGTGATTGTGGGTGATTATCAGAGGAGGAGGAGGAGGCGAGGAGGAGGAGGAGGAGGAGGAGGAGGAGGAGGGCCAGGAGGAGGAGGGGGCCAGGAGGAGGAGGGCCAGGAGGAGGAGGAGGAGGAGGGCCAGGAGGAGGAGGAGGGTCAGGAGGAGGGGGGCCAGGAGGAGGAGGAGGGCCAGGAGGAGGAGGGCGAGGAGGAGGGCAGGAGGAGGAGGAGGGCCAGGAGGAAGACGGCCAAAAAAAGAGGCTGGAAATAGACTCATTGAAAGGAAGAGAAAGGAACACGTGAATCGCGCTAATGGAGAATCGGATTTTGTCTTTTATTTATTTTGATCCTTATTATATTTTGTTTTTTCTTAAGTTTGTTGATATTTTTCTTCGTTTTTTTTAATTATTCATGCGGTTTTTTGTGGTTTTATTTTTTTTATATACAAATGTTTTAATGGTTATTTTTTTGTAATAGAGAAAGAGAATGATCAAGAGAGAATGAAAGAGAGAGAGAGATACACCCACACGCTTTCTTAAATTAGATTATACACCAGAAAACTGTATTCTCTCTCTCTCTCTCTCTCTCTCTCTCTCTCTCTCTCTCTCTCTCTCTCTCTCTCTCTCCCTCTCTCCTCTCCTCTCTCTCTCTCTCTCTCTCTCTCTCTCCCCTCTCTCTCTCATCTCCTTCTCGCTTAGTCACTACCGCTAATGAGCGCAATCATTCTCTCCGGAGTCGGGGAATCGCCCTTCCCTCCTCTCCCACCTTCTGTATTTACTAATCACCTAACTTAACTCGGACTCTACCGCGTAATGAATCCCTAATCAGTGAGGGCAGAGTCGAGGGGGGAGGACGTACGCCCCTATCTTTACCACCGTCGTGTTCTCTTTAGCGCCAATACCATACTACCTTACCCCTTTGTCCGCTATAACGCCTTAACCCTCCAAGAAGAGAATTAGGTTCGCGTTTCCTAAAAACGCGTGTTCCCCTTTACGCCAAAAAAACGCCCTTTTTTCCCGCCAAGACTTTTCCCGCTAAAATACCGCCGTTCCGCCACATTTTCCCGCCAAAAAAACGCTGTTCCCGCCAAAATATTCCTGGAAGCTTTCCCGCCCAATTATTTTCCACTAAAACACGGCTGTTGCGAAATTTATTTCTACAAAAAAACGCGTTACGCCAAAAATGAGAAGGGGAGTTACAGGAATTAATGTTCCTCCAACTAATCTTTTATGGGAATTTATTTGAACACAATGGATTTATTTAACTTACAGAAACCCCATTAAGAGAAGGTGATCTTAAAACTATATATCTTTTTATCAACATGAATTTCAGGTAAAAAAATGTATTCATAAACTTCTTATAGAAACCAAACAGTGACTAAACAGATGATAGACAGAATCAGATAAAAATAGTTGAAATTTTTAGAACCCAACAGACAGACAGACAGATAGACAGACAAACACAGAAACCAGTTGATAGACAGACAGCAACCATGCAACAGACAGACAGATAGACAGAAACCAATTGACAGACAGACAGACAGAAACCAACACAGACAGACAGCAACCATGCAACAGACAGACAGATAGACAGAAACCAATTGACAGACAGACAGACAGAAACCAACACAGACAGACAGCAACCATGCAACAGACAGACAGATAGACAGAAACCAATTGACAGACAGACAAACAGAAACCAACACAGACAGACAGCAACCATGCAACAAAACAGACAGATAGACAGAAACCAATTGAAGACAGACAGACAGAAACCAACACAGACAGACAGCAACCATGCAACAGACAGACAGAAACCAATTGATAGACAGACAGACAGAAACCAACACAGACAGACAGCAAACCCTGCAACAGACAGACAGATAGACAGAAACCAATTGACAGACAGACAGAAAAGAAACCAACACAGACAGACAGCAACCATGCAACAGACAGACAGATAGACAGAAACCAATTGACAGACAGACAACACCAACACAGACAGACAGCAACCATGCAACAGACAGACAGATAGACAGAAACCAATTGACAGACAGACAGACAGAAACCAACACAGACAGACAGCAACCATGCAACAGATAGACAGAAACCAATTGACAGACAGACAGACAGAAACCAACACAGACAGACAGCAACCATGCAACAGACAGACAGATAGACAGAAACCAATTGACAGACAAACAGACATAACCCAACAGACAGACAGACAGACAGCAACCATGCAACAACAGACAGATAGACAAACCAATTGAAAAAGACAGAAACCAACAAAAGACAGACTGCAACCATGCAAACAGACAGATAGGCAGAAACCAACAGACAAACAGACAGAACCCAGCAGACAGACAGACAGCAACCATGCAACAGACAGACAGATAGACAAACCAATTGACAGACAGAAACCAACAGACAAACAGACTGCAACCATGCAAACAGACAGATAGGCAGAAACCAACAGACAAACAGACAGAACCCAGCAGACAGACAGACAGAAACAGCAACAAGACAGACATACAGACAAAACCAACTGACAGACAGCAACAGAAACCACAACAGACAAAACCAAGAAACAGAACCCAGCAGACAGACAGACAGCAACCATTTAAAAAAGACAATAAAAAGACATTACGAACCAACCAACAGACAGACAGACAGCAACCATGCAAACAGACAGCAACCAACAGATAGACAGAAACAACACCATTATATAAATTACAGTAAAAGAATATCTTTCCCCACACTTGAATTAAGGAATTTCGCGATAAAACTTCAGGTCTAAATTTCCCCCTGACCGCAGTATTAGCTATTCCACCCAGTAATTGTATTGGGTATTAGGAAGTAATGGTAACACTTGTACCCTTGTTAATCACCCTAATGAATTCTCGCCTCTTTGTCCGCCTATACGACTCTTTCCCGCCAAGAATTACCGCCGTTCCCGCCAAATTTTCCAGCCAAAAACCGCTGTTCCCGCCAAATATTCCCGCCAAAAAACACTGTTCAACAAATACACGAGGGAAATCATATCTGTGTGATGTTATTTAGCAGTGTATTCGCTAAGCTACTGGATCGACCATGAGTAAATAAAGAATAGGGGAGAGTGTATGAAGGGCGTAGAGGGTGATAGTAATAATGATGGAGAGATGTTAAAGGGGTAGAGAGAGAGAGAGAGAGAGAGAGAGAGAGAGAGAGAGAGAGAGAGAGAGAGAGAAAGAGAGAGGGGGGGGGGGGTTTGTCAAGATGAGAATTATTACAACTCTGGTGATATTGATATGACTTTCACCACCACTGTAGCAAGAAAAAGAGAGAGAGAGAGAGAGAGAGAGAGAGAGAGAGAGAGAGAGAGAGAGAGAGAGAGAGAGAGAGAGAGAGAGAGAGAGAGAGAGAGAGAGAGTCAGTCCATGGGCTAGGCAGAGATGAAGATACACTTTCCCCCTGAGAAATGAGAGAGATGAGACTGCAACACACTTGCCCAAACTTTTACAGTATTCACTTCCTCCTCTCTCTCTCTTTCTCTCTCTCTCTCTCTCTCTCTCTCTCTCTCTCTCTCTCTCTCTCTCTCTCTCTCTCTCTCTTGGTACACGTGCGAGAAAATTAATATAAATGTGTTTTCAGATCATTACTGGTTCTATCTTAATGAATGACACGATTTGTACGTATAGTATTTATATACCTATTTATTTATTTGCTATTTTTATACTGTTATTATTTATCTGTATACTGTATATTTCTGATTGATGTATTTCTGAGCGGTGTATTGATAGTGTTGATCTCTTATGCTATTACTCTACTGATGGTTTTATCCCCTTGAGGCCTAGAACGTAATTTTCATTGTAATTTGGCTACCATTAGACGATTTTTAGTGACTATAAGCAATATTTTATAGATATGACCTGTTTAATATCCTTGTCCACTAACTAATTTGGTATATTCAGTTACTTTTCGTAATTTTATGGCTAACAACAGACAATTTTAACTTAACCCCTTCACGCCCAGATCTTTCCTTTGCTATAAAAAATTGTCTGTTGTTAGCCATAAAATTATGAAAAGTAACTGAATATACCAAATTAGCGAGTAGACAAGAATACTTAACAGGTCATAGCTATAAAATATTGCTTATATTCACTAAAAAAAATCGTCTAAGGGTACTCAAATTACAATTAAAATTACGTTATGGGCCTCAAGGGGTTAATGGACAGAGGAGTAAGTCATCCTGTGATACTTTTTCTCTATCAACTAAAACCCATTTCGTTATTCTAATAGAAAGATAACTATATTGCCAACACAGTTATCTCTCATATCTATTGAAGAAAAAAATATAATAATAATTCAATCGTATATTTAACACTAACCTCATTTTTTTTCTCTTTCCCAGGATTTATTAGTCAGCCTGTCCCAGCTCCTACATTAACCCCTTGAGACCCAGAACGTAATTTCCATTGTAATATGACTACCAATAGACGATTTTTAGTGAATATTAGTAATGTTTTATAGATATGACCTGTTTAGTATCCTTGTCCACTAACTAATTTGGAATATTCAGTTACTTTTCGTAATTTTATGGCTCGACAACAGACAATTTTTTATAGCAAAGGAAAGATCTGGGCGTGAAGGGGTTAAACTATAAAAAAAGAACTATATTTTAACTATAATTTTATAATACCTGTACATTTCAATCGCATTTCCAACACTAACCTCAATTTTTTTCTCTCTCCCAAGATTTATTAGTCAGTCTGTCCCAGCTCCTACATTAAATTATAAAAAAGGAACTATATTTTAACACATTTATCTCTCACATGTATGCATTCCAATCGCATTTCTACTAACCTAACCTAACTCTAACCACAATTTTTCCTCTCTCTCCCAGGATTTATTAGTCAGTCTGTCCCAGATTCTACGGGGAAACTCCTACGACAGGCTCAAATTTGCCTTCAAGCTCTACGATGTGAACGGCGACGGCTGCATCACGAAGGCGGAGCTCACCGATATCGTGTCCTCGGTGCATGAGCTGATGGGGAGAAACACGCATAACAGACACGTAAGTTCGGGAACAGAGGGGTGGGGAGGGATGGGTGGAGGCGGGTGTTGCGGAGGCTGTGGTGTCGTGATGGTGGTAGTAGTAGTAGTAGTGGTAGTGGTGGTGGTAGTAGTATTAGTAGTGGTAGTGGTGGTAGTAGTAGTAGTAGTTAGTAGTAGTAGTAGTAGTAGTAGTAGTAGTAGTAGTAGTGGGAGACAGTTTCAGATTTTTTATTGTGTGGTAACTGTGGTTGTGGGTCTTACATCTACGTTTGTTTGGGAAAGATGCGAGGTTTGAAGTGTGTAGTAGTAGTAGTAATAGTAGTAGTAGTAGTAGTAGTAGTAGTAGTAGTAGTAGTAGTAGTAGCAGTGTAGCAATAAGGTAAAGTTACAGATTCTTTATGTGTGTGTGGGTGTGGTCTATCGACGTTTGTTTGGGAAAGACGCGAGATTCGTACTATAAAGCGAGGCATTGCGAGTAAATCCATATATGTGTTTTAATGTCTTTATTAAGAGACGCATACCGTATTAATATTGACTAGGAGAGACACAGTATACTTCAGAAGGTCTTAGTATGTTAAGAGAAGAAGAAATATGACCGAGATGTATGCGCAGGGAGAGAGAGAGAGAGAGAGAGAGAGAGAGAGAGAGAGAGAGAGAGAGAGAGAGAGAGAGAGAGAGAGCAGAGTTGACAGGAAAGCTATTACAAAGGAGAAGAAGAGGTGACAGGGCGAAGTAACGAGGAGGGTGGGACGAACAGGACATGGGAGGGAAGGATGGGAATGGAAATGTAAGTTTGACGGTAATGGTGAACGAACGATCGGTTTTACGAGGACGGGAAGGCTTGGAGGAGGGAGATGAGGAAATGCGTCGTATGGAAGATTGAGACGTAGAGGAGATGGATAGAAAAAGATTAAGATGTAGATAAAAGGAAAGCAGAAAAGATAAAGAAAGGAGAAGAGAAATAGAAGAGATAGGAGAGTTGTATATGATAAGATCTCTGTTAGTAAAGACTTGAATAGAGATTTTTTTGTGAATATGGTAATGTTTTAAGGGGGAGATTAGTATTAGTGTTATAAAGTAAGATTTAAAAGATAAAGAAGAGATA